>CM024755.1:93014906-93228847 GCA_014218235.1 Colocasia esculenta
AAGAGTAGCAAATTCCGTGGCCTTCCTTTCTTGCATACACTCCGAGAAGTACTTGGAGTTGAATGCCTCCTTGAATTCAGCCTAAGTAAATTGACCATTCGCCCTGGTCGCTTCCACTGACTCCCACCAAGCGCGGGCGTCCTTTTCCAGTTGGAAAGTAGCTAGTAGCAGCTTATCCCCAGCTCAACATTGCATAACACGAAAAATTCTTTCCGCCTCCTTCAGCCAGTGCTCGGCCTCATCTGGATCCATGGAACCAATGTACCTAGGTGTGTTCAATCTCTTGAAGTTACGATGCAGCTCGCCTGCATATCGCTGCGATTCCCTCCACCTTAGGAAGCTTGCAGAAGCACACGGGTGAGTTCTTGGATAGTTTATTGCATGCCCTTCATCTGAGCACGTTCAGCAGTCATCTTAGTTGCTTAAGTTTCTATAAAAGTAACTTGTTATTATGATATTGATGTGGAATTTAATTTGTGCGTGTGTGGGTACATTTTAACTAGTTACCCTTGGTTCTAACCACAACTCACGTAAATAGGGTAACTAACTCTAGTCGAGGCTGGTCAACCTAGATCATCCTATACTTAAGAACAACCTAGGCTCTGATACAATAAAACTATCACGCCCCGACGTAGAATATCAGAACGTGAGGCAGTTGCAAGTTAACGGGTACAGAGCGTATAATAGACATCAAACCATTGGACAATGAATAAATACTAAAGCAGATGCTTCTCATTAATAATTCCTCAAATGTCTATTACAACCACTAATATCAGAGCCATTCTATGGGGACCAATTACATTGAATAAAAGTGAAAGACTAAACTCAGACTCTAACATAATACTAAGACGCCAGGGTACTCTTGACTTCACTCTTGGTCATTCCCGTCCTCTTGAGTGTAAGTATCATCCTCGGTCTCACCTGAGAACACAAAACAATAACGCAGGGTGAGCGATAACTCCCAGTAGGACTTAAATCTCATGATCATACATGTTTTAAATGATTAATGTATTAAAGAGCAGAGTAACTAATGATATAGAGCGATAGTCAAGTATTGTGTGAGATAGCACGATGACAAGAACCAAGATAGCACATTAACATGTGAACGAAATAGCACAAGTGTCGAGCATAGCACAAAGAGCAGGATGGCCATAGCACAAATAGCTCAACGTATAACAATAGCACAAGGAGGATAGTATAGCACTTTGATTGACATTTATATAGTCGAGATAGATAGCACTTGAGTGTAATGCCAAACACTCTGGTCAATTAACTCCCGCGGGAAAATAGCACTTTTGGGCACACCTCCCAGGACCAGACCGGACCCTTTATTTATTGCCAGACATTAGTTATATTGTTTATCTTTAGACAATCAGTCAAATGGCCAATAGAGAGTACCAAGAAATAGATGAGAGTACTAGATGAATTGATGAGTGTATAGAGAGCGTGAATAGATGAGCGAGTAGAGTATAGATGAGAACTATAGGTCATAACACATGAAACGACGAGTAAACGGGCGATAGTAACAGTTGCACAACATTTGCAATTGGTGTTGGTAGTCAAGTGGAATTAACTACCCTTCTACTGGCCATGTTATGTACAAGTCCAGAGGTCCGGCGTGATTCAAGATAAGAGCGAGAGAGCATACTAAGGCCATTTGGATCTTACTGATCCCTAAATGGTATCATAGGTTTTAGGGTACAACCAGCTCGTCGGCCATGTGGGAATCCAAGGACAGAGGAGTCTTACAGAGGCCTTGAACAAGGATTCACTAGTCTGGCAAAAGGAATATCCGATGGAGAGTTTGTCCAAGTCAAGAGAAAGTGTATATAGAAACAAGTGCTCGACATTCTAGAGGAATTCTAGAACAGTGGAGCGCCGGTAACGATATTTAAAACATCGCGAGAAACGAAGACAAGACCATTAAAAATAGGGCAATTTAAATATATTATTCAAATAAATTACCAGATATATTATGAGATATTTTCATGTCAAGTCAAGTCATTGGATGGTTACAAATATGTGCATGTGATAGAGAGAATCATGGATATGAAAAGATCATGTGTATGGCTTTTAATTAACCAATTACATGTCCAAGTTTAACATCTTCGTTTACTGTGTTTAAGACATTTAACAGGGTAAGTGGTTACTGTAGAAAGTTAAGATTAGTAAAAATATAGTGTTTATATGCAAAAATCTAGAAGGCGATGTACCCCTGTAAGGATCGCGACAGGGTACATCCAGAACCCGATAGGGATGTTCATGGATCGCGACAGGTCAGTTAGGTCAGGCAGCTAGAACGCGACTCCAAAGCCTGTCGCGTACAGAACATGATGGGTGGCTTATCACGATCTGAGAACGCGGCCTATCGGGCCGTTCGCGTTCTCAAGTCCTGCGCCTGAGTCCGAGCGGGTAAAGGTCCTTTCCTTGGATTGTGGTCCAAGTTTCCATGTTTTGATATAGGGTCGATGAAAAATTGATAACTCGATGTACGGTTGATCAAAAATTGCAAAACCACTTTTAAACGAATCTAGACATGCAAAGGGATACACAGTAAATAGGAATTTGCAAATAGTCATGGTCTTGATAGGTTATAAGCATGAACATGCACAAAGAACACATAATAGTGTACAGTGAAGGTAAAAGAATTAATTCGAGCAGTATACTAGATGAAAATTGGGGATTTCGGTGACAAAAGTTTCCTGACATCGAGCTGTATCTTCAGTAAAATTTTCATGGCATGGGATTGAGTGTACATGGAGATCTAGATTTAATATGAGGGTTCAGGGTCAAGGAGATAGCAGAACTTCAAAAATAAAGATCAACTGATAGGGTCCATGAAAAATATAACAATGAGAGGGCTTTTGTTCCTGATGTTTGGAACATCCTACAGACAAATTTAATTGAGTTTTGGTTGTGAGAATGTCTACCTTTGGGTCGATTTGTCTCCTAGGGCTTTGAACTTGAAGAACAAGGGTTGGGTCTTGAGCAATCCTTCTCCCCACGAATTCTCCCTTCCTTTGGCCTCTCCTCCACGCCCAGCAAGCCTCAGCAACGAATTAGGGCCGGCCATGGAGAGGTTGGGGTGTATTTATGCTTCCCTTGTTTCTATTTCCTATTATGACTCTAATTCCCCTTTAATTCCGAGTTTCCTCTATTTCTTTCCACCTTCCAAGCTTTCCACCTCCTAATTGGGTTAGGTTGGGTTGCAATTTCAAGCCTAGACAATTTGGGTAGGGTTAGGAGTCCAATTTCAACACTTATTAGCTATTTTAATGATTTAATAGCCCTTTTCTTTTTAGGAATTATTTAAGATACGAATTTAGGGTATTTTCCTATTATTCATCTTTTAAAAATCTCTATTTTGGCCCAATAACTTTTATATGATCCATTTAACAAAGCCCATCACTTCTTTTTGTTTAATGGGTTTTAATTAATTCATTTTTCTTTAAATTTTTTGATTTATTTATTTATTAAAGTACCGGGTTGCTACACAGCGATAACCCAAGTGCATGCTACTGTATTCGAGAAAGAGGCAACGCTCAGAATGGGAGGTGAGTTTGTGGGAGGAATAAGAATGGAGATAGGGACAGCAGAGACAACCAAAGGTACGTAGCATAGCGTAGTCTGGCTGTTTGTTGAACAAGCATTCAAAGGGAGAGAGATGGCGAAGAGTGGGAGTGGGAAGCTAGTTGATAAGGTAGGCAGCTGCAGACATGGCTTCGTCCCAGAATTTGGGTGGCATAGAGGCATTAGAGAGAAGGGTAAGCATAGTTTCGATGAGATGACGATGCTTATGTTCGGCGGTGCCTTTTTGTTTCGGCATGTGGGCACATGACACACGATGTTGGCTGCCGAAAGATTGTAGGTAACGATGTAAAGACTGAAATTCGCCACCCCAATCTGATTGGAGAGCAACAATCGGGCAGCCAAATATTCAGTCCACATGACGTTGAAATCGAATGAACACATCAAGAACATCATATTTACGCTTAAGAGGGAAAAGCCATGTGTATTTACTAAAATTGCCAACAAAGAGGACATAATACAAGAAGCCATGGTGGGACAGAACAGGTGCTGGTCCCCATAAATCAGAATGTAACAAAAGCAATGGTTTTATTGAAGTAGAATTCCACTTTCTGAATGGAAGTTTGTGACTCTTATCTACAAAGCAAGATTCACATAAATGTTGTTGTGGATGATGAGTCACAGGGAGGCCAAACTTATGAAGAATTTGTTGAAGAACATGTAACAGAGGATGACCAAGCCGATCGTGTCAGACTGTTGGTGATGCGCGCTCACCAATGAAAGTGGAAGGTTTGGACTCCAACGGAGGGAAGTAGTACATGCCATCCTTAAGCCGGCCGCGAAGAAGCAGTCTCCCTGTGAGTCATTCCTTCACAAGGCAAGAAGATGGGTGAAACTCAACGAAAACATCATTGTCAGCTGTGAGTTGGTGGACAGAAAGGAGATTCTGTGTGATGCGTGGAACATGTAGTATATTGTGGAGTTTAAGAGAACGAGAAGGGGATGGGAGAAAGGCTGATCCAGTGGAAGAAATGAGCAAACCTTCACCAAAATGAAGTTTGTCAAAACCAGTATAACCCATGGGATCCATCAACGCATGGTAATCTGGAGTGATGTGGTGAGTCGCGCCGCTATCTTGATACCAGGCAGAAACAGAAAGAGGCGGTAGGTGTGCCTAGTGTTGGCAGCAATGGGGCATCATATGTGGTGGAATATGCAGCGGGGTATCCGAAGGCACCGATGTGAATGTGAGAAGCAGGTGTGTAGATACAGTGCTGGATCGACCAGGGGCGAGAAGGTGGAGGAGCACTCTTTGGTTGGGAGGTACGACCACCGGTGAATGATTTGTTGAAGCGCTCCCCACACTCTGGACCACGATGCCCAAATTGAAGATAGATTTGGCACCTAGGGTCACAGTTCTTGCCACATCTACGACCTTGACCCCCGCCATTGCTACGTCGCCCTGAGGATTGAGGGTGGTCGGTGGTGGTAACATTTGCAGATGGGAGTTCAGGGTTATCCTCAGGAAGAGAATGCTGCTGTGCCATTATTGTCTCATGCGCTGTGAGATGCGCAAGGACATCTTCAAGAGTGAAGCCTTCTAATTGGGTTGTGATGCTGGATATGAAGGCTTCATAACTTGGGCCAAGTCCAGAGAGCACCACCATAACGAGGTCTTCGTCGTCCATAGGGTGGCCAATAGCTGCAAGCTCGTCTGAAATAATCTTGATGGACTACACATAGTCTTGGACGGAAGACATACCTCGTCGTATGCCATGAAGCTTGGAGCACAGTAGGAGAATACATGACTGGGAGCCTGAGGCAAATGCCCGAGCCAAGGCATCCCAGACGTCTTTGGCAGTCTCGTGACCAACAATCAGTGGGAAAAGACGTTTGGTGAGGGAAGATAGCAGCCATGAGAGAATGGTCTGGTCGATCTTCTCCCAGACTACAAAGTCAGGGTTGGGGAGTTGCACTTCCTTCCCGTCAGTGCTAGTAAAGGAGATGCACTGCGGTGGACAGGCGGTGGATCCATCCACCATGCATAGGTATCCGTGACTTTTGAGGATAGGGATGAACTATGCATTCCACAATAGATAGTTCTCCCGTGTCAGTTTTAAGGAAAGACATGGGAGCACATTGGTGGAGGCAACAAAGGGCAGTTGAGGCTTTGCCATCGAGGAAGAAGTCTGCATGACAATAGCTTGGGCCTCAAGCACGGATTGCTGCAATGTTCTAGTCATCATAGGGGCTTGAGTATCACTACTGGCCATGGATCTAGGAGCTATTTGGCAGAGGTTCAGTGATACTAGGTAAAAGTAAGAGGTGAAGAGAGAGAGAGAATAGTAGTCTAGAGAGAGAGAACAGGAGTCTTCCAGAGAATGCAGTCAATGCATCGTCCATGGCACTGCTGGGTATATATATATATATATATATTGTATGCAACGTTTACATGTTACAAGGATAAGGATTGGGGTTCTACTGGAGGCGGAACGTGTACAACAACTTTACAACAACCTAATAAGGATGAGCTTTGTTACATCAGGCTAACAGCTGATGACACATGTTTCGCTGTGTTATCCTCAATATGCCCCCTCAAGCTCATGTGTGCAACAACATTAAGCTTGTAGTAGAGATTAGAAAACCTCTGTTTAGGAAGACCCTTGGTAAGGATGTCCGCGAGTTGATCTTTGGTGGAGACACATGAGACATGCAGGCGATTAGAGGCAACTTGCTCACGAACAAAGTTATAGTCGATTTCAATATGTTTGGTGCACGCATGGAAAACTGGATTTGCGGCAAGATATGTTGCACCAATATTATCACACCAAAGGACAGGTGGGCGGGTGATGTTGAAACCGATTTTAGTGAGCAGGGAGCGGAGCCATATCAGTTCAGCGGTAGCATTAGCTAAAGCTTTGTATTCTGCTTCAATGCTAGATTTAGCCATAGTAGCCTGTTTCTTGGAGCTTTAGGAAATAGCATTGCATCCCAAAAAAATGACATAATCACCTGTAGATCGACGATCAAGAGAGCAACCAGCCCAGTCTGCATTGTTGAATGCATGGAGATGCATGGATGAGTCCTGACGAAGAAGGAGGCCATGCGTAGCAGTTCCCTTTATGTACTAAAGTAGGCGCTTGACAGCCGCCCAGTGAGGTGGCTGCGGGTCATGCATGTATTGACATACACGATTAACTGCAAATGCAATATTTGGCCGAGAGATAGTAAGATACTGGAGGGCACCGACGATACTTTGATACAAAGAAGGTCCACTGTTGTGTTGCAGTGATATGTAGGCACACTAGCTGTAGAGGAGATACCTGTTGCCCAGCTAGCTAGCCCAGAGGGGGGGGTGAATGGGTTATTAAAACTTCGATCTCTGATTAAAACCTGTTTACTGAAAGGATTGCACAACTTAATAACAAGGTTAGAGTTAGAGCAAACAAGACAACAATCACACAAAACACATCCACAAGACACAAGGATTTTTATCCTGGTTCGGAACTCCTCTCCACAGGAGACCTACGTCCAGTCCCTGAGCAATACCTCAGGATTTTACTACCAAGGGTACAATCCCCTTAAGGATCCTTACACCCAGCCTCAACTGGTCTTCCTTCAGCCTGAAGGGAACAACAACCACCCTGGATACCACCAGGTCTTCCTTCGTCCAGAAGGGAACACAACCTAATAAAAAAAGGGGTGTGAAAACAGGCTTCAGACTCTAGCTTGACCAGCTACACACTGAAGCTCCTAAGCCCCCGAGAGAGAAAGAGATTTAACAAGGTTTTTCTCTCCAAGGACCACACAGGCTCTTACAAATGAGAAGATCCCTTTTGAGCACAGAGAGCTAAGAGCTTAGAACAAGGTTGGAGTGGAAGCTTCGCTCTTCTTCAAAGTTCTCAAGACTCTAAGAGATGGATTTCTTTCTTCTTCTAAAATCAAGCGTTGTTACCCACACTTTCCATCTTCAGTCTTCTATTTAAATTGCTGATTTAAATTCAAACGTTGAAGTGTCCGTTGTCTCTTATCCTTGTGTACGTTAGACTGGTCACCAAGGAAGCTTCTGATCGTCAGCCTTTTATCCTTGTGTACACGCAAAAGAGATGTCATAGAACTTTGTATCTTGTGTCCAATGTTGTCCAGATGAGTCTTGTCAGATATCTGTAAGCATATCATCAATAAATAGAAGACAGCTAAGACTGCTGTCTATTGTTAGTTGAGATGGAACAGATATTGCAGTATATAGCAAAGCTCCTTTCTGTCTAAAAAGTACGTAGACAGAGTAGCATAGAAATGGAAGATATTGTCTGCATGCATGGGAGATACGATCAGAGAGCATTTAATGCATAGCAGTCAATGGACAAGATATGACTTTGACTTTTCAACGCTATTAAAAGGCATTATACTGATGCATCAAGAAATTCGATAAAAAGAATCTTGCTGACTTATGAAATCGTTATGAATTAGCAAGTTGTTATGAACTGTAAGGAAATCGACGTGATAACTTATGAAGTCGTTACAACAAGCAGGTCGTTGTGAGTTCTGAAGAAATCGTTGCAAGAAATCGTTATGATTATCGAGTTGTAAGGAAATCGTTACACGAAATCGTTATGACTGTCAAGTTGTAAGGAAATCGTTATATGAAATCGTTATACAAAGCAAGGCGTTATGATCAGTGAAGAAATCGTTATGAACTCTAAAGAAATCGTTATGAAGTCTAAAGAAATTGTTATGACTATAGAGTCGTTGCGAGTTCTAAAGAAATCGTTACGAGGTCTAAAGAAATCGTTACGAGGTCTAAAGAAATCGTTACGGCTAGAGAGTCGTTGCGAGTTCTAAAGAAATCGTTACGAGGTCTAAAGAAATCGTTACGGCTAGAGAGTCGTTGCGAGTTCTAAAGAAATCGTTACGAGGTCTAAAGAAATCGTTACGGCTAGAGAGTCGTTGCGAGTTTCTAAAGAAATCGTTACGAGGTCTAAAGAAATCGTTACGGCTAGAGAGTCGTTGCGAGTTTCTAAAGAAATCGTTACGATATCGATTTGTTTTGAGTTTTCCGGTCAAAGAGGAAATCGTTCTGCTTATCAAAGAAGTCGATACAAAGACTTGGATAGAAGTGATGAGACTTACCAGATTGTCTTGAACTTTCATTTTTCTTTTATTTCCTGTACTTAAGGCTCAAGTAATCCATTAGTGTTATTTTGTTAATCATCAAAATTAATATATAAATAAATGGAAATATTTATTATGGGGACAGTTTGGTCATCAATACCCATGGGAGTGGAGATGGGTTTTGCCTGGTCCATGTTTGCTTTTTGTAGAAGATCAACAATATATTTGGACTAGGACAAAACGCAACCCTCCTGGTGTGATTACAGTTCAACTCCAAGAAAGTAATGTGCTTTGCCTAGGTCTAGAATGGGAAACTCCTATTGCAAAGAGGTGATGAGTAGTTGGACAACCCCTGGATCTGAACCCATGACCAAAATATCATCAACATAAATAAGTATGAAGAGCTTAGACTGTGCAGAGGGACTATAGAAAAGTGATGGGTCAGTCTAGGAGCCCAAAAATCCAAGAGCAAGAAGACGGGAGCTGAGATGTCAGAACCAAGCTCGTAGCGCTTGGAGCAAGCCATAGATGGACTTGTGCAATCTGTAGACATGGTTTGGATATTGTGGATGGGAGAAACTAGGAGGTTGCTCCATGTATACCACCTTATCAAGAATACCATGAAGAAATGCATTGGAGACATCTAATTGTCTGATTTGCCACACATTAGAGATTGCAATGGCCAACAACAGACGTACAGTTGTAATTTTGACGACGGGGCTAAAGGTATCAGGAAAATCGATGCCTAGTAGCTGTCAGAATCCCTTAGCCACCAGTCGCGCCTTGTGATGCTCTATAGAATCATCAGCTTTACGTTTTGTAGCGTATTGATCGTTCGGATCGAGATTTAGTGGTTGTGGTGGCCAGTGTGTGGCCTATTGTGTGTGTTACCGATGTTTTCGCAGGTTGTGGGGCTTTGTGGGCAGGTAGATTGGGCCCAAAGCACCCTCTGGTTCACTATATGTGAACGCGACAGAGCTGGGCGTTGCGTTTTGAACGCTACAGTCCAGGGTGTCGCGTTCATGAAACTGGCACTTGAGGGTCTTCATTTGCATGTCCACCGTATGGCAGGCGTTGGGCGGCTTGCTGGCATCACCAATGAGAAGGCGACTGCCTAAACCGTCGCGTTCCGGTTGGGACGGCAGGGTGCGTCGCATTCTCAACTACGAATTGGTTTTAACCTAGGTCAGCCAAACAGAGCTCAGCAAGCTCTGTTCGGCCAGTGAGAAGAGGTTTTGCTGTGCTTTTGGGAAATTCGGAGTTTTGGAGCCGGATTTGGCGTGCTCTCGCTGCGATCACGTGGTACGGAGTGGGGGAAACGTCGAGTTATCATCGTTCTTCGCGTTGTTCGCGAAGGTAGAGAGATTCCACCTTGTTTCTAACTGTGGATTGTGTGTTGAGCATGTTTAGCGTGTGTTACATGATGTAGATAGTAGATACCATGTTAGGGTACTGATTAGAACATGTATAACCGCTTTTCATTGGAGATTATGTGGTTTGCATGGGAGTTCTAGAGATGGAATCCCGGATTTAGGGTTCGTCCTGTGAAGGCGACGGACCCGGGTGTCACGTTTAGAACACGACAGCCCGACCCATCGCGTTCTGCTTCAGAACGCGCTGTATCTGGGCATCGCGTTTTGAAGGCGATAGTTGACCTTGTTGCATTCTGGCTTCCGAGGGCTAATGGTCTTTGCATGGTTATGTGATTATCATATTATCTTTATTTATTGTTTATGACAATAGTAAGCGGTGCATCGACACTTGGTGAGGTTGAGGACAACAGTGTTCATGTGGTTTGTGTGTGCGTGGTGAGCAGTGCGACGCCTACCGTGGTTACCTCTCTAGTCGGGAGCCCTAGGTTTTGTGTGAGCCAGGCACGTTAGTGCTCGGGGCTTGTCCTGGTACTTGTGTACCATCGAGGTTTGTGTCGTCTTCCTGGACACCCTCATTCTTGTGTGGAGTTGTATGTCCGACAGAGCGAAAGATGGCAGTGGGATAGCAACTTGTGTGAGTTTGTGTTTGTCGTTTGTAGCGAGCTCATGGTTGGGGGTTACAGACACCAGTAGATGTACTGGTCCCTAGATAGTCCTATTTTCTAGTGCCTCACTTTAGGGAGCTCGGGCCGGAGTCCCTAAAGGTGCCAGGCATGGGCCTGCGGCAGTGTGGTTCATAAGAGTGGTGTTGATTGGTCTCCACAGTTTCTTGGCTTGTTGTGGTGGAGCGGCAGCCGGACCTTTCATCTGTGGCTGCGAGGTAGTCCTGTGTGGTTTGTCCGGGTTAGTTGCTGGTGTCGCGAACCAGTCTTCATGACCCGAGTGTGACGTTTTCTACTCTAGCTCGTACACTTGGACGAGGTTTCTCATTTATTTATTAAAGGTTGTTTTCAGTTAATAGCTTATGATTGATCAACTTTCTTTTCTCTCTCTAGTTTTCTAGAGAGAGAAGCTTTGCGCCTGGGTTTAGGGTTGGTCTGCCACCGCCGCCCATCCTGGGGGCTGGCGGCCGCCTAGGACGACGTCGCATTGGCGGATCCTGCACCAGGCAGTGTTCCTTGTTCTTCTGAATGCCGCAAGACTTATGCCCAGATGATCGCTATATCAAAACCTCAACCGACAATTAATATTGGCATGAAACCAGCGGCCTTCACCGATCAAGGTGAACCAGCCACTTTCTTCTTCAGGGAGGAGCTATTGCTTTCTACTAAGCCTCTACAGCTAGCTATCATTGCTAGATGCTCTTATGGACGGTGCTCTATACTGGAGTTATAGGCCTGTCTCACCCAGCGTCTGGATTTGAAGAAGGATTTCATCGTGAGCACGTTGCACCAACGCCATCTCTTGTTCAGGTTTGAAGATCATGAAAACTTCTTGAAGGTGATCCTGAGGAGGAGTTTATTCGTCAAAGGTCTTTTGTTCCAATTCATTAAATGGGAACCTTGCTTTGATTTTGAAACGGATCCTACTTTGATCCCTGTGTGGGTTGGTTTTCCTTTACTGCCAATTAACCTTTTTTATGATGATTACCTTAAATTTATTGTTGGTAACCTCGGGCAAGTCCTACGTATTCATGACTCTACTAGTGCTCTATCCTAGACGTAAGAAGCGCTTGTTTGTGTGGAGATGGACATTAAAAATCCTAGACCTGATAGGATTTGGATTGGTTGTGATAAGGAAGGTTTTTGGCAGCCTGTGAACTACCATCGCATCCCTTCGTTATGTTCTTTTTTCCGCAAGTTAGGGCATACTGAAGATGATTGCAACAAAAAGCAAAAGAAAAATCTCCAAGAGTCACAATCAAAAGCCCCTCCTAAGGCGCTGGAATCTCTGCCAGCCAAGCAACTATGGCACAAGAAAAACTAGGACCCTCCAGTGGTTTTGATGGCAATGAAATAGATTTGATGCTTTGGCCGATGTGGAGGAAGAGGTACAAGTCCCTGTCCAAGCAGCCTTGCCTCCAGTATATCCGATTTCTCCTCTTGGAGCTGACGTCTGGGACCAGCCTCATGTCGTCTGCCACGATGTGCATGCTACTATTCCACAACTGCATGCGATTGATGGTATTAAAAGCGGTCATGTGCAAGAGGTTTCATGCACTTCTAGAAATGAAACTTTACTACCACTATTGCCAGACCAGTCATGCCATACTGGTGAGTTACCTCTCAACCATAGCCAACTTGAGAATATATCCAACCTACATCAACAGATTGCTATTCACTTGGACGGGCGTATGCCAGCTAATGAAGAACAAAAGCAGATGGAAAACATGTTGCCTGATGGGAATTCCATTCAGTTCTGTAGAAAGCATGTTAATAAAATTACTGTGGCACAACAGGCAAGTATTGATAACCTTTTGATGCCCTCTGTGTCTATTTCTAAAGATGACAGGGTTGAACCTCCAGGGGGAGTTCGTACTAGATCTAAGGCTAAGGCCATGGGTACTTCATCGGGTTATTGTTCCTCATGAATTATTCTACTATTATTTGGAACATCTGGGGTGTTGCTAACCCTGCTTCTAGGCGGCACTTCGTCAGCTTTGTTGCAGGCATCGCCCTATGATTGTTGCTATCTCTGAACCGATGATTCCTTTCATTCGTGCTGCAGCTCTTTGCAAATCTCTTATGATGTATGATATTGATGGTAATGATGGTGATGATTCTAAGATTTGGGTGTTCTGGTAGCAGGAGGCCAATCTACAGATCTCTCACAGTTCCATCCAACACATTACCTTGGTTAGTAAAAGTGGAGATGTTATTCACTGCTACATCACTATTGTTTACGCTTCTTGCAATTACAGGACCCGTAGGAACCTGTTTGAAGACCTCCTGTCCTTTGCCCCTCAAGTTTCAGTCCCGTGGCTTGTGGGTGGTGATTTCAACTGCATCTCTCAACCCTCTGAGAAAACTGGTGGAACTTTCTCTAATATCAACTCCATGATTGATTTCAATGCTTTCATCTCTGGTTCTTTCTTGGTTGATGCTGGTTTTGCTGGTTCTCCTTTCACATGGTCTAACAATCATCTGGGTCCGACTACTATGAAGGCTACGTTGGACCAGGTTTTATTCTCCTCTGACTGGGCTAAGTCCTTACCTGAATTCTCTGTGTTACATCTGTCTAGGGGCCTGTCAGACCATGCGCCTCTTCTACTATTTGTGAAGAATATAGCTAAGGCCCTTGCTCGGTTCATTTTTCAATCGATGTGGGTGACCCATCATACTTTCCTGGACATCGTTGGTAATACTTGGAATTCTATTGGCTGCTTGCATCCAAACCCATTCGTAAAGCTGCAAGTTAAGTTAAAGACCTTGAAGGCATCTCTTAAATTTTGGAATGTTAATACGTTTGGCAATATCAATCAAAACATTAAGGATGCTGAGAAGGCAGTGAATGCCGCTGAGAGTGCCTTTGATATATCCCCAATGCAGTGCAATAGAATATCCCTTAATCTGGCCCAGGCACATCTTAAACATACACAACACTGTGAAGAGATCTTTTGGTGCCAAAAGGCTAGGCTTCAGTGGTTGGATAATGCAGATAGGAACACTTCTTTCTATCATGCAGTGGTACAAGGAAACAGGCACATGAACTATATTCATAGACTCAAAATTGATGACAGTAATGATTGGTGTGAGGACCAGGCTGCTTTGAGGGATGCTGCTGCTCGGTACTTTCATAATCTTCTGTCTTCTTTTTTTTTTTTTGTGGTAAAGATGGTCCTTAGGGTCTCAAACTAGGGGAGCGCACCCTCCCCCAGAAGGGGAGAGTGGTCCCACTCCACCAACGAAAGCACCTGGGCCAAAAATTTATATAAATAGAGTCAAAGATACAACTGCAAAGGGGCATACCTCCGTAAGATCAGTCTTACATTCATAAAACCAGATCTATCCATTACAACCGACCCCTTACAAGAATGCGGAAGACTATGAGCACCCTAGAAGACATCATTGTGCATGGAAACAATGGCATGATTGGCAAGCATATCCACCACCTACTTAGTTTCTCGAAAGACATGAGAAAACTGACTTGAGTTATTATGAAGTATATCCCTCACAATCTGCCACCACCTATAAGTATACCAAGATATACACCTATCCTGCCGAAACGAGTTAACAAGAGATAAAGAGTCAGAATAAATAGTAGAAAGGCGAAAGCCTAAAGAACTCGCCAGACGTAGGCCATCACATAAAACTCCGATTTCAGCTAGCAGATTGTTACTAACGCCATAGAAGTGTGCAAAAGCTACCTAAACATTTCCATGTCTTTCCCGGATACAACCACTACCACCACAATTATCTGGATTGCCTTTAGAAGCCCCATCAACATTTAAGCAAAAATCCTCAATAGGTGGAATCCAACGGATCAACTTCAGTTGCTTAGAAGAAAATTTAGGGGCAAAACCATATTGATGAAGAATCTGCTGCTCTAAGGGCGTAGGAGCGATCTTGAAGGAGACTTTGCTAAGAGAAAAGGAAATCTGAAACTTAATGTTTCTAATGATCTCACCTACCCGAATCATCTTGGCATCATACATTGCTGCGCACCTGCCCTTCCAAAGTTCCCACAACATAAGTTGTAGCAACCTAAATATTTTGAAAAATAAAAATTTAATAATATTAAAAATTTAGTCAATTAGAAAATCAAAGAAAAGAGAATTAATTCAAACCCACTAAATGAAAAGAAGTGATGGGCTTTATTAAATGGACCACATCAAAGTTATTGGGCCAAAATAAGGATTTTTAAATAAGGAATAAATGGAAAATACCCTAAATTCGTATCTTAAATATTGTCTAAATAGAAAAGGGGTAATAAAGCATTAAAATAAGTATTTTGGGTGGGAATTGGACTCCTAACCCTACCCTAATTGGTTGGCCACGAAATTGGATCCCCACCTAACCCAAATTGGTGGTGGAAAGCTTGGAAGGAGGATAGAAATAGGAAATCTCAGAATTTAATAGGAATTAGAGTACTATTAGGAAATAGAAATCCAATAAGCATAAATACTCTCTAAACCCTCCATGGCCGGCCATAACACGTTGCTGGGGCTTGCTGGATGAGGAGAGGAGGCCAAGGAGAGGAGGAACTCGTGGGGAAAAGGTTGGATCAAGCTTCAACCCATGTTCTTTAAGCTCTAACCCTAGAAGATCAAACGAGTCAAAGGTAGGCATTCTCACGAGCAAAACCTAATTAATTTCGTCTATAGGTTGTTCCAACCATCAGGAACAAAACCCATATTGTTTCATAATTTTCCATCGAGCCAATCTTTTATCCTTGATTTTTGATGTTCTGCAATCACCATGACCCCGAACCATCATGTTTAATTTATATCTCCATGAATACTCGTCCCCATGCCATGAAAATTTAACTAGAGATACTAATGGATGTTAGGCATCGTTTGCCCCTAAAAGCCCAAATTTTCATCCATCCTACTTCTGAATTAATTCTTTGATCTCTACTGTACACTGTACCATGTTCTTCATGAATAAACTTGTTTGAAGCATGCCAAGATCATGTCCACTTTCAAATTTCTATTTACTGGAAGTACTCTTTCATGTCTAGATCCGTTTAAAACTAGTTTCATGAATTTTCATCGCCTGTACACTTAGTTCTTCATTTTTTAACAACCTGTGTCAAAACAAGGAAGGTTTGGACCGCAATCCAAAGCCTATCCTTTTCCCGCTCGGACTCAGGCGCAGGACCTGAGAATGCGACGGTCTGATAGGCCGCACTCTCAGGGCTGATCGTGACAGAGTCACCCATCGAGTTCTGAACGCGACAGGCCCTGCCGTCGCGATCTGGCAGCCTGCTCTGACGACCCATCGCATTCCTTGCATGACCCTGTCGAGTTCTGATCAGTCCCTGTCGCGACCCTTAGAGGCGTACGTCGCGATCTGGGGTTTTTACATGAACACCCATGATTTGTGATGCTCTAACTTTCTACAGCGTTTATACCCCTTGTTAACAGTCATGCACGCAGTAAATACACCTGTTATAAAATGAAAGTATATTGAGTGATTTAAAAGACATGCACATGACCTCTTTCTATCTATGATTCCTTTTACACATACACACACTTGAACCATCCAATATGGCTGAACTTGGCATGAGAATATCTCATAACACATCCTGTAATTTATTTCAATTATATATTTAAATTGCCCTATTTTAAATGGACTTGTCTTCGATTCTTGCGATGTTTTGGAATCACCGTTACCGACGCTCCACTATTGTAGAATTCCTCTAGAACGTCGGGCACTTGTTTCTATGTACACACTTTCTCTTGACTTGGACGAACTCTCCGTCGGATACTCCTTCTGTCAGACTAGTGAATCCTTGTTCAAGGCCTCTGTAAGTCTCCTCTGTCCATGATTCCCACATGGTCGACGAGCTGGTTGTACCCGAACACCTATGACACCTTTTAGGGATCAGTAAGATCCAAACGGCTTAGTTTGCTCTCGCTCTAATCTAGAATCACGCCGGACCCCTGGACGTGTGCGTATCATGGCTAGTGGAAGGGTAGTGAATTCTACCTGACTACCGACACCGGTCACACGTGTTGTGCAACTGTTACTATCGCTTGTTTACTCGACGTTTTGTGTGTAATGACCTATAGTTCGCATCTACACTCTACTCGCTCGTCTATCCACGTTCACTCTACTATCTCGTCTATTCATCTAGTGCTCTCATCTATTTCTTGGTACTCTCTATAGGCCATTGACTGATTGTCTAAAGAAAAAATATATATATAACCAATGCCTGGCAATATATAAAAGGCCTAGTCTGGTCCTGGGATGTGTGCTCAAAAGTGCTATTTGCCCGCGGGAGTTTAATGACTAGAGTGTTTGGCATTACACTCGAGTGCTATCTATATCGACTATCTAAATGACAATCAAAAGTGCTATATTATACTCATTGTGCTATTGATATACTTTGTGCTATTTGTGCTATGGCCATCTTGCTATTTGTATTATACTCGACGCTTGTGCTATATTTGGAAACTTGTGCTATTTCAATCACGTGCTATTGTGCTGTCTCTTACGTTACTTGACTCTCTCACTCTATCTTTAGTTACTCTGCCTTTTTAATACATTAATCATTTAAAGCATGATTGATCCTGAGATTTAAGTCCTACTGGGCGTTATCACTCACCCTTCGTTATTGGTTATGTGTTCTCAGGTGAGATCGAGGAAGATACTTACACTCAAGAGGACGAGAACGACCAAGAGTGAAGTCAAGAGTACCCTAGCGTCATAGCATTATGTTAGAGTTGAAGTTTAGTCTTTTGCTTTATTCAATGTAATTGGGTCCTATAGAATGACTCTAATATTAGTGGTTGTAACTAGACATTTGAAGAATTATTAATGAGATGCATTTGCTTTAATATTTATCCTTGTCCAATGGTTTGGTGTCTAGTACTCGCTCTATACCCATTTACTTGCAACTGCCTCACGTTCCGATATTTCGCGTCAGGGCGTGACAATTTTGTGGTATTAGAGGCTAGGCTGTGTTGCCCGCTAGCAAGCCCAGAGGGGGGGGGGGGTGAAAGAGATTCTTAAAAATATTGAGTACCTAAGAACTTTAAACATGTTCACAAAACAGTCACACAAAAACACACTTCGCAGATTATTAATGTTGGTAAAGGGAAAACTCAAATACACAAAAGCAATCACACGACACAGTGAATTATCCTGGTTGGATCTCCTCTCCTTAGGAGTCCTACGTCCATCCCTTGAGCAATATCTCAGGATTTCACTAACAAGGGTACATTCCCCCTTAAGGACACAACAGCACCTAGCACCCCAGCTGGTCTTCCTTCACCCGAAGGGAACAACACCCTGGATACCCCACCAGGTCTTCCTTCACAACCGAAGGGAACAACACAAGAGAATGTGTTCAAAGAGATGATGCCCCTAGATCAAGCTTATAGAACACTGCTTGATCTGAAGCAAGAACTGAGAAGAAAGAGATCTACAATCAAGGACTCTTCTCAGAATAAAAAGCTCTCTCACAGATCTGAACTTAGCATAGAGAGCAAGAGCTAAGACTAATGGGAGTTTTTGCTTGGATATATGAAAAGCTTGCAGAAGATTGAAGGTGTTCAAAAACTTGTTGTTCTAACTGTTCTGCATCTTCTATATATATCATCGTTTGAAATTCGAACGTTGAAGTGCCTGTTGTCTCTATGCATAAGTGTACGTTAGACTGCTTGACACTTGGAAGCTTCCAGTCAACAGGTCCTTATCTTTTCATGCACGCAAAGAGAGAGAGGATCTTCTGTAGTCTTCTTTCACTTCTATTTTGTCCAACGTTGTATGACGGATGCTGTCAGAGGCCTACACATATTTAAAGCTTGAACAGTAGACAGCTAATCTGTTTCTTGTTTGTCAGTCAACGTCAGAACGAATGTTCATCAAAATAGTAATGCCATTTCGTTGTTCTAAAAGATGTTTACAAAGAAGATACCATAATGGAAGATATTGTCTGCATGCATGCAGAGATACGTACTATCATAATAAATGCATGGCTGTCAAAAGGATATACGTGAAGAATTTGACTTTTCAACGTATTCAAAGATTGGCTCGAAAATCGAATCGATGCTTTCCATGAAATCGTTATATATATGACTTATAAAATTGTTGTGAAGTTATAAACAAGTCGATGTACAAATCGTTATGATGTTATGAACAAATCGAAGTACAAATTGTTATGATGTCATGATGTACAAATCGTTATGATGTTATGAGCAAATCGATGTACAAATCGTTAAGATGTTATGAACAAACCGATGTACAAATCGTTATGATGTTATGAACAAATCGATGTACAAATCGTTATGATGTTATGAGCAAATCGATGTACAAATCGTTAAGATGTTATGAACAAACCGATGTACAAATCATTTTGCTTAAGAAATCGATGTGAGACCAAATCGTTGTTCTCACATAAGAAATCGATATGAAAGAAAATCGTTATGATCACTTCAGAAATCGTAATGAGAGCAAATCGTTGCGATCACTTAACGAATCGTTGTGAGGGCAAGTCGTTATGATCACTTAACGAATCGTTATGAGGGAAAATCGTTGCGATCACTCAATGAATCATTGTGAGGGCAAGTCGTTGCGATCACTCAACGAATCGTTGTGAGGGCAAATCGTTGCGAACACTTAACGAATCGTTGTGAGTATGAAATCGTTATGACACTGAGGAAATCGATGTGTACTTAGACAAATATTGATGCTTTGTTGTAGTGAGATGAATACTTACTTGATTGGCTTCTTTTTCCCTTGGTTTATTTTCTATGCTTAGACTTCATAGAAAATGTGTTAGTAACCTTTATCAAAGTTTTGTTAATCACCAAAATAGATGTGTAATTTATTTAAATTACATGGAGATAGACTGATCATCAATCTCCCCCTTTTTGGTGATGACAAAACTTAACAATAAGCACACATTATCTGAAATAATTTTAAGTATGATTGTGGAAATAACGTAAGGAAGAAATAACGTAAGGAATGTATTTCAGAAATGCAATATTTCTCCCCCTTTTTGTGCTTCAGTTCCATGGCACATGCAAGAAACTGATCCATGGAGACTGGATAGAAATTCTACTTATGCTTCAGTTCCATCCGCATAGCTCCATAGACCTTATACCATTCAATCCAGGTTTGATAGGGATCATGAACAAGATGAATGGAGTTCATGTCCGAAACTGAGCAGCTGAAATCTGAGATTTACCTTCCTTGGCTAGAGATTCATTTACATGAGAGAGCTTCTGAGCAGAGAGGGGATAGAGCTTGGTCCAATCTGCAGGAGATAATCGTTCACATTCTAACAGAGCAGAAGCAAGAACATCTGCAGTGACATGGCCTTGGTGATACTCTCTGAACAGAAAGCTGTTGAAAGCAACCAGGTAGCCTTTCTGCACTTTGATTCTTCCCAAGACTCTGGCAAAACGCTAAAAAATAATTGAGCATACAGATGAATCCATTATGAGAGAGTGAAGAGGGGGAAGAAAGGCAACTGGAGGGATGCAAAATCTACTTGGACGGCTTCAGTGTGAGCACCACCTGGTCCAAGTGCTTTAATGGCTGCTATGAACTGACCCAACTGAATCTCTGGCAAACGATGAAGATACCGATAATCATTGAACATTTTGAAGAACCTGATCATTTTGATCTCCTTTTGAATGAAAGGGGCCCACCTGTCCTTATGGTGGATCAGGAACCATTCAGATAAAGTCAGGGAATGGTCCCTTGGAGGGAATTTGGCAGATCTGGCAAGAAGAAATTTATTGTAGAGAACTTTATTGGTCCGAGCCCACTGCTCTTCAGTTTGGGATTTGGCTGTAGAGAAAATCTTTGATTTGAGAGATTTGGAAAGAGAGGTGTAAGGCAAAATAGTGTTTAGTTGGTCGGTGAGATGGAGATGAGGAAGATTAAAAATAGAGGCAAAAACAACTTTTTGGAGGAATTCCTTGTAGAGAGGTTTATTTTTGGTGACCTCTGTTAGAGAAAATGATAAAGGAGGATAATAGGGATTTGAGGATTTAGAGAGAGTGGAGGTTATTTTGCGTTTCTTAAGAATAGGACTAGAGGATTCTGTCCTATGAATATGTTCTCCAACCTTCAGAACAGATTGGAGAATGGCTATGTCAAACTCATCTTTGATGGCCCTAAGATAGGGACCATCAATCTAAGCATCCTCCGGAATGATAGTAATGAAAGAGGGAGGAGTAGATGGATGAAGAAGAGAATGAGAGGTGGAAGAAGGTATGGCAGTTGGTCCAGAAGAGGAAGGACCAGAGGAGGAGGAGGCTCCAGCTGAGGAGGAGGCTGGAGGAATGTGTGTGGAAGAGACATGAGATGTAGTGGATGGTGAAGGAAATGGAGCTGTAGAGGAAATGACTCTGGGTAGAGGTTGTTTGAAGGGTTGAGGAGCTGGAGGTGCTATGGAGGATGAGGGTGGAGAAGGAGGGGCTGGTGTCTGAATAGGAGAAGGAGCTGGGGGCTTTGGAGCTAAAGCTTCTTCTTCTGCTTGGACCTTCTCAGACTCTGTCTCCACTGGCCTGGTTGGCCCTGACAAAAACTCAACTGGCCCTGTTGGCGCTGGCAAACCTTCAACTGGCCCTGGCAAATCTTCAACTGGCCCTGTTGGCCCTGGCAAATCTTCAACTAGCCCTGTTGGCCCTTCAGCAGATGGCCCTGTTGGTCGAGGTGATTCTTGAATAGAAGATGGCCCGGATGGCCCTGAGCCTTCTGTAGGCAGAGACCCTGA
Source organism: Colocasia esculenta (assembly GCA_014218235.1). Classification (NCBI taxonomy): domain Eukaryota; kingdom Viridiplantae; phylum Streptophyta; class Magnoliopsida; order Alismatales; family Araceae; genus Colocasia; species Colocasia esculenta. The sequence goes on from CM024755.1 coordinate 93,036,314, forward strand.
TGGTCTAGGGACTTCTTCTTTAGTTCCCTTAGAAGGTTGAGCTGCAGGAGGTGGAGAGGCAGAAGGTGTTGATGATCTTACCTCCTTTAAAATATCTGAAAGAATAGCCTTCATGCTTCCCATTTCTTTATTGAACCACCTGATAGCATTTTTTACTTGTGACAACTCTTTTGCAGCTGAGGCCTGGCTCATAAAGATTGAGTTGACATCTGATTGAACTGAACAAAGGATTTTACCTTGTGCATCCAATCTTTCTATCACATGCTACAAATTCATAATTATTTTCTGTTTCTGAGCCCTCTGATGTGGAGTATCCGCAAGGAGAGGAATATCAGATGCAAATTCTTTTCCTTTTTCCCTTGCTTTGTCCACAAGATCCTACTCATCAGATTCAGAAGAACTGGCGGTTTCTCCTTCTCTAAACTGATCTTCTGGGGGATTTTCAATTCTCTCCCCTTGAGGCTCACTTTCTTTTTCACCCAAAATCTCCCCATCAGCAGGGGCATCTTCCATGGGTGCATCCATATGCGCAGCTGCTGTTTGTTTCTCCTGGATAGAAGGATCTTCCATCTAAACATCAATGTGGCCGGATGCCACATCCTTATTTGCTTGATCTTGCTCCCCCTGACTAGGAGCATCTTCCACCTGATCAAATTCAACATTGATTTCTTGCTCCCCCTGAATGGGAGCTTCCTCCATTATAACTTCCTCATTTAGGCCTGATGCCACAACTTCTGCAATGTGAACTTCACTAGCCACTGGATCCCTTAAGGAGTTATGGATGGATTCCAGTACATCTCTGAGTACTAAGCCTACTCGAGAAGAGGGAAGAGGATCCACTGAACTATGCCCAACTGGCTCAATGTCCTCAGGAGGAATATCCTCAATCCTGCTGCTTGATACTGCTTTTGCTGCTGATGGTTCTGCTTCTACAGATGGTGCTGCTGCTACTTCTGATTCTGCTGCTGCTTAAACTGCTTCTTCCTCTGGAATCGCAGGAACTATGCTAGCTGCTTCCTGACCTTCTTGGGCTTCGCCAATGATGGCTTCACCCTCAGCCACAGAAGCCTTTGTCCAGACCCCATTGACAACTGAAAAATCACTTTTCCTTAAATTTCTGGACCGGATTGCTTGGCCCATCTTCTCAGACACATCTCCTACTACACTTATGCCATAGTGCTGAAAAAGCTTCGTCAGGAGATGGGCATAAGGCAAGGAAACATTCAGCTTGCTCCTTGTGTCCCATACCTGAGCGCTTGCAAACTTCATCCTTTCAATTATGAGCTCTGCAGTGTTGATTTCTTGGTTCTTGATGGCCCAGAACATTAAATCTGAATCAGCCCTAGTGCAGGTTGAAAAGGTAGCACTTCTGGGAACCACAATATGACAAACTACAAAGTGCAAGATGCAATTGAATGCATTCAACTGGTTTACATCTACTTTGTCATTTTTCAGTCTGAACTCGGGACCAACTATCCCTAAACCCTTTTCTTGGATATTCACAGTGTGAACTCCACTGTGTCTAGAGGTACCCACACCAACGAGTGATGCCAATAATTCTCGTGTGACCCTAATCTAGGTTCCCTTGACCATGGAAGTCAAGGTCCCGTCTGCCTCTGTCTTCAGACACACATAGAAGGCTTTTACCAGGTCCGGAAAACTTACTTCAGAGATAGTAGCCATCTTCATCCACTTCAATCTGTCCAAAGCTTCGACGATGCTCCCCATTCCGTTCTTCTGCAAATCTGCCACATCCACTACTTTGTGACCGCATAGCTTGATTTTCACAGATGCAAACCTTACTTGCTGCTCAGCGGTAAGAAATTCGGCTCTGTAGCCCCCAACATTGCCGGAACTACCAGAAGAGGCCATGGATTTGAACAGAGGGAGTTTCTGGAGGACTGGAAAGAGGAATGGAACAGAAACCCTCAAGAAATTTCTGGCGGGAAGTGGTTGGAAGCTTGAAATCCCAGAGAGTCGATGCCGGAGTCGTTAGGGTATCGCCTAGGGCAAGTGAAGGAGAGTGAGATAAAGGTATGAGATGAATCATTCTCACACAGATTTCAGGATATATGAGAGGAATAGACCTTTTTCCGAAACCAGAACCGCCATTATGACGGAAAACGACAAAGTGACCATTTCAATAGTTATAAAGGACTTATATAAAATAGCGAATCGATAGGAATAATTTTACAAGAATATTTCTGGAAGTTCGCTTAAACCCAGGGAGGAAAAATAATTAACATTCTGATAATTTATATTTTAGTTTTATATAGATAAATCTTTCACAAGTTGCACATGCCTAATTCCCTTCTAAGAGATGTAAATCTCTCTTCAGGTAAGGCCTTTGTGAAGATATCTGCTAACTGATTATTTGTATCAATAAACGAAATATCTATGTTACCATTAGCTACATGATCACGAATGAAATGATATCTAACCTCAATGTGTTCAGTCCTTGAGTCCTGTACTGGATTCTTGGTTAAATTTATAGCACTGGTGTTGTCACATAACAGTGGAATTGTCTTGATATGTAGCCCATAATCCTCAAGTTGTTTTTGATCCATAGGAGTTGTGTACAGCTGCTACGTACTCAGCTTCAGCTATTGACAATGCTACTGAGTTTTGTTTCTTGGAGGACCACGATATCAGACATCCTGCAAGGAATTGACAACAACCACTGGTGCTTTTTCTGTCTATTTTGCATCCAGCATAGTCAGTATCAGAGTATCCTACTAAGTTAATTTCACATGATTTTGGATACCAAAGACCTAAGTCATGAGTTCTAGCTAAGTACCTAAAGATTCTTTTAACACTAATTAAACGAGACTCATTAGGATCTGCTTGGTATCTAGCGCACATGCATACACTAAATAAAATATCAGGTCTACTAGCAGTTAAGTATAGTAAGGATCCTATCATACCTCTGTAGATTTTTTGATCTACATTCTTACCATCTTTGTCACTGTCCATTCTTATTGATGTGCTCATAGGTGTTGACAGTGGCTTGGCATTATCAAATCCAAACTTCTTTAAGAGCTCCTTGGTGTACTTAGCTTGGCAGATGTGAGTCCCTTCCTTTCCTTGTTTGGTTTGCAATCCAAGGAAGTAGTTGAGCTCTCCCATCATGCTCATCTCGAACTCTCCCTACATAAGCTTCTCAAAGTACTTGCAAAGAGATTCGTCAGTAGAACCAAATGTTATGTCATCAACATAAATTTGAACAAGCAATATATGTTTGACTTTAGATTTGATGAACAGAGTACTATGTACTTAACCTCTGATAAAACCATGGTTTAATAGAAAAGAGATAAGCCTTTCATACCAGACCCTAGGTGCTTGTTTTAAACCATATAATACTTTGTGTAATTTAAAAACATGATTTGGAAATTCAGTGTCATCAAAGACTAGAGGTTGTTCTACATAAACTTCCTCCTTAATAAAACCATTAAGAAATGCAGACTTTACATCCATTTGAAATAATTTCACATCTAGTGTAGATGCATATGCAAGTAGGATTCTAATAGCCTCAAGTCTAGCCACAGGCGCATAGGATTCATCGAAATCTATGTCTTCCTCTTGGGAATAGCCTTGAGCTACCAATCTGGCATTGTTTCTTATGATCACACCAGCTTCATCCAATTTATTTTTGAACACCCATTTGGTGCCGATCACTGGATGATCTGATGGTCTAGGAACAAGTGACCAAACCTGGTTTCTCTTGAACTGATTCAGTTCATCTTGCATGGCTAAAATCCAAGATTCATCAGTAATGACTTCATTGACTATCCTAGGATCTATTTGAGAAACAAAAACTAAATAATCACATGGAATTATGTTACCTCTTGTTCTTACCCCTGCAGATGGATCACCAATGATGTTTTCAGGAGGGTGATCTTTCTTGTATTTCCACTCTTTTGGAAGATTTTGATGAGAAATATCCCTTTGTTGGAGGTCTTCCAGAGGTGGATCTTCCTTGTCCTCAATTGATGTATTCTTTAGTTTCTTGGACAATTCATCTGCATCATCATTGTCACTATCTTCTTCCTTTCTCAAGGAAGGGTTAGTTTCATCAAAAATAACATGTACTACTGCTCAATCAATAAAGTACGCTTATTGAACACTCTATATCCTTTTGGTTTAGAAGCATACCCCATGAAGATGCCTTCATCTGATTTGGCATTTAACTTACCAATGTCTCTTTTTCCGTTGTTGTGGATGAAGCATGGACATCCGAATGACCTGAAGTGACTGATCTTAGGCTTCTTTCCCTTGAACAATTCATACGCAGTCTTTTTCAAGATAGGCCTGATCATTACTCTATTGATGATGTAACTTGCTGTGTTGACTGCTTCAGCCCAAAAATATCTTGGCAGGTCATATTCTGATAACATTGTTCTTGCCATGTCCAATAAAGTCCTGTTCTTTCTCTCAGCAACTCCATTCTGCTATGGTGTCCTTGGTGCAGAGAAATTGTGCTCTATTCCTTGGTCATCACAGAATTTTGCGAATTTATCATTTTGGAATTCTCCTCCATGATCTGACCTGATTCCAATAATGCAGAACTTCTTATCGTTCTGAACCTTTTTACTGAAACTTACAAAGCTATCAAATGTATCATCTTTGTGTTCCAGAAAGGAAACCTATGTGAATCTTGAATAGTCATCTACTATAACGAATCCAAAATTCTTTCCTCCAAGACTTGTGGTTCTTATTGGCCCAAATAAATCCATATAAAGGAGTTCTAAGGGTTTGGAGGTTGTTACCACGGTCTTTGACTTGAATGATGACTTAGTGTGCTTTCCTTTTGCACATGGTCCACAGACACCGTCCATTCTTGTGCTGGCCTTTGGCAGACCTTCTACCAGGTTTCTCTTGATTAGCTTTCTCATGCCATCTAGACTGCAGTGGCCCAATCTTCTGTGCCACAACTCAGTTGACTGCTCTTTGCTGGCTGCTAAACAAATGTCTTGATCTTTCAGCTGTTCAAGGTAAAGCACGTACAAATTCTTCTCTCTGTTGGTTTCAAAGATTACATCTCCATCCTTCATAATACTGCATTTAGATTCTTGAAATTTGATCTGATGCCCCTTGTCGCATAACTGGCTAATGCTGATAAGGTTGTGCTTTAGGCCTTTTACACATAGAACATCTTCAATTACTGTCTTGCCTTTTCTGCTCACTGATCCACTGCCTATCACAGCCTCTTTTCCATTATCTCCATAGGTGACTGTGCCTTCTTCAGCTTCTAAATGGGTAAACACTTTCTGTTTCCTGACATATGCTTTGAGCATCCACTATCCAAATACCATTTGATGCCCGAGGTTTTTATGAAATGAAAACATCAAGTTTTTGGTACCCAAATTCTTTTGGGTCCTGATTGGTTAGTGTCATCATTTTTTCTTTTGATTATCCATCTTTTATGTTTAGTAGGACATGTTGTTTTACTGTGACCTAGCTTGTTGCAATGACTACAACACGTTGTTTTAGTTACCTTTTCATACGGGACATACTTAAGGTTAGATTTATATGAAGTATCTTGTTCAGCTACAAATTTTAGAGTTGGATATGTTTTAGGGTATACTATTGTGTCTTCATTATCTGGTGGAATGTAACCTAATCCATTTTTCTGTTTACCTGATCGTCTAGCACCTTTAGTATTAAGGAGTTTTAACCATTAGTAAATTGTTCTAACGTACTTGATAGTTTATCATTTTCTTCTGTTAGTCTTTTGATTTCCCTTTTTAATTCGTCTGAACTTTCTTATTTTTCTAATTTTGTTATTTGTGTATTTTTATCTTTTAGATTTTCGCATAGCAACTCATTTCTTCTCTTAAGTTCACTAACTTGCTTTTCTAGTTGTTCATTTTTTGATTTTAAATCTGAATTGGTATTCTCTAGACATGCAACATTTTTCTTACTAGCTTGTAATAATTTAGATACTTCTCTATATTTATCATACAGTTCATTAAAAGCATTTTCTAAGTTATCTGAATCAGAATCATTACAGGAATCAAAGGATGAGTCAGAGGTTACCTTTTCTGCGATGTCTGCCATGAAGGCTAGGTTAGCCTTTTCTTCTTCCTCACTGTTTGAGCTTGACTCGCTATCCGAGTCACTGTTGTTGTCTCAAGCTGCTGCCATGGCTTTATTCTTGCATCTTCTGAACTTTCTTGAATTGTCCTTCTTTCTGAATTCAGATTTCTTGAGCTTTGGACACTCTGCCTTGATGTGTCCTTGCTTCTTGCACTCATAACAAATTGGTTCATTCTTCTTGATGTCCTTTGCTTCATGTTTCTTGAAATTCTTTCCCTTTTTGAAGTAACGTCTGCCATATTGATACTTCTTTTTCTTGGCCAATATCCATTGTTGTCTCCTAGACAACATTGCTTCTTCATCTTCACTGTCTTCACTACTGGCTTCATCTTCTGATTGTTCCTCAGAGCTGCCTTCTACTGCTTTGAGGGGATTTGTATGCTTCTTTCTAGTAGATGATTTTCCTAATCTCTCCATGTTTATCTCATGGGCCATGAGGGACCCAATGAGCTTTTCCAATGACATCCTTTTCAGGTCATTGGCTTCTTCTATAGCTGTTACCTTGGGAGTCTAAGATGATGGTAGGGATCCAAGAATTTTTCTTACCATATCTCCCATCTCATAGCTTTTTCTTAATCCAGCTAACCCATTGGTGATGTGTGTAAATCTGCTGAACATTTGGGTTATAGATTCTCCTGGCTGCATATGGAACCTTTCATATTGTGTCACCATAATGTCTATCCTGGTTTCCTTGACTTTGTCGGTGCCTTCATAAGTGGTCCTGAGCTTTTCCCACATTTCCATGGCGGATTTGCAGGCAGATACACGGTTGAATTCCTTTTTACTAAGGGCACCACACAAGATGCTTTTGGCTTTGCTGTTGAGAGAAATCTTCTTTCTATCATCTTCTGTCCATTTGTCTGTTTCGTTGGTGACTAGAAGATCTCCTTCTTCGACAATTGACCAGATCTGAAAATCAAATCCTTGCAAGAAGTATTCCATCCTGGTCTTCCAGTAGGTGTAATCTACTCCATCGAATAGAGGTGGCCTGTTGACTGACTGGCCTTCAGAGTGACCTTGGGCTACCATTTGATCTTTTCTCTTCAGATCGTTGGATTCTACCTCTTAAACATGTTCACAACAGTCGCAGATTATTAAGAGGAAAACTCAAATACACAAAAGCAATCACACGACACAGTGAATTATCCTGGTTCGGATCTCCTCTCCTTAGGAGTCCTACGTCCATCCCTTGAGCAATATCTCAGGATTTCACTAACAAGGGTACATTCCCCCTTAAGGACACAACATCACCCCAGCTGGTCTTCCTTCACCTGAAGGGAACAACACCCTAGATACCCCACCAGGTCTTCCTTCACAACCGAAGGGAACAACACAAGAGAATGTGTTCAAAGAGATGATGCCCCTAGATCAAGCTTATAGAACACTGCTTGATCTGAAGCAAGAATTGAGAAGAAAGAGATCTACAATCAAAGACTCTTCTCAGAACAAAAAGCTCTCTCACAGATCTGAACTTAGCATAGAGAGCAAGAGCTAAGACTAATGGGAGTTTTTGCTTGGTTCTATGAAAAGCTTGCAGAAGATTGAAGGTGTTCAAAAACTTGTTGTTCTAACTGTTCTGCGTCTTCTATATATATCATCTTTTGAAATTCGAACGTTGAAGTGCCCGTTGTCTCTATGCATAAGTGTACGTTAGACTGCTTGACACTTGGAAGCTTCTAGTCAACAGTTCTTTATCTTTTCATGCACGCAAAGAGAGAGAGGATCTTCTGTAGTCTTCTTTCGCTTCTATTTTGTCCAACGTTGTATGACGGATGCTGTCAGAGGCCTGCACATATTTAAAGCTTGAACAGTAGACAGCTAAGCTGTTTCTTGTTTGTCAGTCAACGTCAGAACGAATGTTCATCAAAATAGTAATGCCATTTTGTTGTTCTAAAAGATGTTTACAGAGAAGATACGATAATGGAAGATATTATCTGCATGCATGTAGAGATACGTACTATCATAATAAATGCATGGCTGTCAAAAGGATATACGTAAAGAATTTAACTTTTCAACGTATTCAAAGATTGGCTCGAAAATCGAATCGATGCTTTCCATGAAATCGTTATATATATAACTTATAAAATCGTTGTGAAGTTAAAAACAAGTTGATGTACAAATTGTTATGATGTTATGAACAAATTGAAGTACAAATTGTTATGATGTCATGATGTACAAATCGTTATGATGTTATGAGCAAATCGATGTACCAATCGTTAAGATGTTATGAACAAACCGATGTACAAATCGTTATGATGTTATGAACAAATCGATGTACAAATCGTTATGATGTTATGAGCAAATCGATGTACAAATAGTTAAGATGTTATGAACAAACCGATGTACAACTCGTTATGATGTTATGAACAAATCGATGTACAAATTGTTATGATGTTATGAGCAAATCGATGTACAAATCGTTAAGATGTTATGAACAAACCGATGTACAAATCGTTATGATGTTATGAACAAATCGATGTAACCAAATCGTTGTTCTCACTTAAGAAATCGATATGAAAGTAAATCGTTATGATCACTTAAGAAATCGTTACGAGAGCAAATCGTTGCGATCACTCAACGAATCGTTGTGAGGGCAAGTCGTTGCCATCACTTAACGAATCGTTGTGAGAGCAAATCTTTGCGATCACTCAACGAATCATTGTGAGGGCAAGTCGTTGCGATCACTCAACGAATCATTGTGAGGGCAAATCGTTGCGAACACTTAACGAATCTTTGTGAGTATGAAATCGTTATGACAGTGAGGAGATCGATGTGTACTTAGACAAATATTGATGCTTTGTTGTAGTGAGATGAATACTTACTTGATTGGCTTGTTTTTCCCTTGGTTTATTTCCTATGCTTAGATTTCATAGAAAATGTGTTAGTAACCTTTATCATAGTTTTGTTAATCACCAAAATAGATGTGTAATTTATTTAAATTACATGGAGATAGACTGATCATCAATCTCCCCCTTTTTGGTGATGACAAAACTTAACAATAAGCACACATTATTTGAAATAATTTTAAGTATGATTGTGGAAATAATGTAAGGAAGAAATAACGTAAGGAATGTATTTCAGAAATGCAATATTTCTCCCCCTTTTTGTCATTTAAGCAAAAATATAAGGTATTAAGACAAAGACAGAGAGAAAAGACAAATGAGAGACCACAAAAAGATTGGATTATGCTTGTTGGGGTACAGGGAGATAGAAAGTAGGAGACAAGAGAGAGGGATAATGAGAAATAGTTTCCCAGGCCTGTTCTTCCTGCTTTTCAAAAAATTGTCTAAAAACCCCAGGCTCAATAGAGTAGGAAGGTCCCATGAGGGGAGCCATCCTTCGAAGATGATGGACTAACTGCTCATCAAGAAGCCGAGCATACTGATCTGAATCAAGAGATATCTTGAGGAATGATACTTTCCCAAAGCTGGCACATGCAAGAAACTGATCCATGGAGACTGGATAGAAATTCTGCTTGTGCTTCAGTTCCATCCGCATAGCTACATAGACCTTGTACCTTTGAATCCAGGTTTGATAGGGATCATGAACAGGATGAATGGAGTTCATGTCCAGAAACTGAGCAGCTGAAATCTGAGATTTACCTTCCTTGGCTAGAGATTCATTTACATGAGAGAGTTGCTGAGCAGAGAGGGGATAGAGCTTGGTCCAATCTGCAGGAGATAATCGTTCACATTCTGACAGAGTAGAAGCAAGAACATCTGCAGTGACATGGCCTTGGTGATACTCTCTGAACAGAAACCTGTTGACAGCAATTAGGTAGCCTTTCTGCACTTTGATTCTGCCCAAGACTTTGGAAAAATGCTCAAAAATAATTGAGCCTACAGATGAATCCATTATGAGAGAGTGAAGAGGGGGAAGAAAGGTAGAGTCAGGCAGCTGTAGGGTTGCAAAATCTACTTGGACGGCTTTAGTGTGAGCACCACCTGGTCCAAGTGCTTTAATGGCTGCTATGAACGGACCCAACTGAATCTCTGGCAAACGATGAAGATACCGATAATCATTGAACATTTTGAAGAACCTGATCATTTTGATCTCCTTTTGAATGAAAGGGTCCCACCTGTCGTTATTGTGGATCAGGAACCATTCGGATAAAGTCAGGGAATGGTCCCTTGGAGGGAATCTGGCAGATCTGTCAAGAAGAAATTTATTGTAGAGAACTTTATTGGTTCGAGCCCACTGCTCTTCAGTTTGGGATTCAGCTGCAGAGAAAATCTTTGATTTGAGAGATTTGGAAAGAGAGGTGTAAGGCAAAATAGTGTTTAGATGGTCGGTGAGATGGAGATGAGGAAGATTAAAAATAGAGGCAAAAACAACTTTATGGAGGAATTCCCTGTAGAGAGGTTTATTTTTGGTGACCTCTGTTAGAGAAAATGATAAAAGAGGATAATAGGGATCTGAGGATTTAGAGAGAGTGGAGGTTATTTTGCATTTGTTAAGAATAGGACTAGAGGATTCTGTCCTATGAATATGTTCTCCAACCTTCAGAACAGATTGGAGAATGGCTACCTCAAACTCATCTTTGATGGCCCTAAGATAGGGACCATCAATCTGAGCATCCTCCGGAATGATAGTAATGAAAGAGGGAGGAGCAGAAGGATGAAGAAGAGAATGAGAGGTGGAAGAAGGTATGGCAGTTGGTCCAGAAGAGGAAGGACCAGAGGAGGAGGAGGCTCCAGTTGAGGAGGAGGCTGGAGGAATGTGTGTGGAAGAGACAGGAGATGTAGTGGATGGTGAAGGAAATGGAGCTGAAGAGGAGATGACTCTGGGTAGAGGTTGTTTGAAGGGTGGAGGAGCTGGAGGTGCTGTGGAGGATGAGGGTGGAGAAGGAGGGGCTGGTGTCTGAATAGGAGAAGGAGATGGGGGCTTTGGAGCTAAAGCTTCTTCTTCTGCTTGGACCTGCTCAGACTCTGTCTCCATTGGCCTGGTTGGCCCTGACAAAAACTCAACTGGCCCTGTTGGCCATGGCAAATCTTCAACTGGCCCTGTTGGCCCTGGCAAATCTTCAACTGGCCCTGTTGGCCCTTCAGCAGATGGCCCTGTTGGCCGAGGTGATTCTTGAATAGAAGATGTCCTGGATGGCCCTGAGTCTTCTGTAGGCAGAGACCCTGATGGTCTAGGGACTTCTTCTTTAGTTCCCTCAGAAGGTTGAGCTGCAGGAGGTGGAGAGGCAGGAGGTGCCGATGATCTTACCTCCTTTAAAATATCTAAAAGAATAGCCTTCATGCTTCCCATTTCTTTATTGAACCACCTGATATCATTCTTTACTTGTGACAAATCTTTTGCAGCTGAGGCCTGGCTCATAAAGATTGAGTTGACATCTGATTGAAATGAACAAAGGATTTCACCTTGTACATCCAGCCTTTCTATCACAGGCTTCAAATTGATAATTATTTTCTGTTTCTGAGCCCTCTGATGTGGAGTATCTGCAAGGAGAGGAATATCAGATGCAACTTCTTTTCCTTTTTCCCTTGCTTTTTCCACTAGATCCTGCTCATCAGATTCAGAAGAACTGGCGGTTTCTCCTTCTCTAAACTGATATTCTGGGGGATTTTCAATTCTCTCCCCCTGAGGCTCACTTTCTTTTTCACCCAAAATCTCCCCATCAGCAGGGGCATCTTCCATGGGTGCATCCATATGCCCAGCTGCTGTTTGTTCCTCCTGGATAGAAGGATCTTTCATCTGAACATCAATGTGGCCGGATGCCACATCCTTATTTGCTTGATCTTGCTCCCCCTGAGTAGGAGCATCTTCCACCTGATGAAATTCAACATTGATTTCTTGCTCCCCCTGAATGGGAGCTTCCTCCATTACAACTTCCTCATTGTGGCCTGATGCCACAACTTCTACAATGTGAACTTCACTAGCCACTGGATCCCTTAAGGAGTGATGGATGGATTCCAGTACATCTCTGAGTACTGAGCCTACTCGAGAAGAGGGAAGAGGATCCTCTGAACTATGCCCAACTGGCTCAATGTCCTCAAGAGGAATATCCTCAATCCTGCTGCTTGATACTGCTACTGCTGCTGATGGTTCTGCTTCTACAGATGGTGCGGCTGCTACTTCTGATTCTGCTGCTGCTTGAACTGCTTCTTCCTCTGGAATCGCATGAACTGTGCTAGCTACTTCCTGTCCTTCTTGGGCTTCGCCAATGATGGCTTCACCCTCAGCCACATAAATCTTTGTCCAGACCCTATTGACAACTGAAAAATCGCTTTTCCTTAAATTTCTGGACCGGATTGCTTGGCCCATCTTCTCAGACACATCTCCTACTACACTTATTGTCACGCCCCGCCAATTTAGCAGCGGAATAAATCGGCGAGAACATGAACCAAGTACATAGTAGAGAAAAATGTACAACAGTTGAATAATCCAGAGCATCTAATGAACAATAAATTGAATAAACTCTTCTTTTCATTGAAATTCCACTAAGAATATTACAACCACTAATTCGGAGCAAATATATAGGGCTCAATGACAACATTACATTGAAAAGAAAATCTAAAGCAGTAACTACTAGACTCCATAGTACTAAGGTAACTTCATGAGTTGACTTCAGGTCGCTCTTCACTCTAGTCCTGTTCCATTGGTGTGTGTGACGTCAAAGTCTGAATTACCTGAGACACACGAGACAAATAACGAAGGGTGAGCGATAACGCCCAGTAGGACTTAAATCTCACGCTCAAGCAGACTTTAAATAATTAATGCATTAAATGGAAGAGTAACTAATGATAGAGAGAGTCAAGTAAAGTTGTGAACATAATAGCACAAGTAACATAGTTCAAATAGCAGATGAATCAAGTATAGCACGATGACCAAAGTCAAGTCACGATAGAAAACGATAACAACGCAATAGCAAGTAGCGACAGTGTTAAGTAATAGCAAGCGGTATATGTAGCAAGGAGAGAGAAAGTAGTTGGTCATATAGAGAGTAAATGGCGTTTTGGTTATCCGTAGATAGCCGAGAGAGAATATAGCACTTTTGTTGTCGAAGACAACGAGGGAACATGGCACTTTGTTGTCAGAGACAACGAGAGAATATAGCACTTATTTTTAAATGGCACTTTGTTATCGTAGACAACGAGAGAATATAGCACTTGTTTTTAAATGGCACTTTGTTGTCGTAGACAATGAGAGAATATAGCACTTATTTTTAAATGGCACTTGGATGTAATGCCAACATCCTGATCATGTTAACTCCCGCGGGCAAATGGCACTTTCGGGCGTTCTCCCCAGGACCAGATCAGGCCCTATTGCACTGTCATTAATTATGTTGTTTAATGGCACTTGGATGTAATGCCGACATCCTAATCATTTAACTCTCGCGGGCAAATGGCACTTTTCGGGCGCTTCTCCCAGGACCAGATCAGGGCCCTATTGCGCAGACATTAGTTATTTTTGTTTATTTATCAACAAGCAATTGATGGCCAATAGAGAGTACCAAGAAGTAGATAAGAGCACTAGATGAATAGACGAGATAGTAGAGTGAACGTGAATAGATGAGTGAATAGAGTATAGATGAGAACTAATGGACATTGCACGTAACACGTCGAGTAAACAGGTGATAGTAACAGTTGCACAACACTCGCACGTGGTGTTGGCAGTCAGGTGGAACTCACGATCTTTCCGCTGGCCATGTTATGCACAAGTCCAGAGGTCCGAAGTGATTCAAGGTAAGAGCGAACTTCTAATAGCCGTTTGGATCATATCGATCCCTAAAGGTGTAATGAGCGTTAGGGTACAACCGGCTCGTCGACTATGTAGGAATCCATGATCAGAGGAGACTTACGGAGGCCTTGTGCAAGGGTTCACTAGTCCGGTGAAAGGAATATCCGACAGAGAGTTCACCACAAGCCAAGTAAAGTGTGTATATAAAAACAGATGCTCGACGTTCTAGAGGAATTCTAGAACAGTGGAGCGTCAATATCGGTATATAAACAACGCAAGAAACGAATACAAGTCCTTTAAAATAGGGCAAGTAATACACTTTATTGCAATAAATTACCAGATACATTATGAGATATTTTATGCCAGATTTCAGCCATATATGGATGGTTCATGTGTGTGCATGTGTAAGAGAAATCATAGATAGAAAAGAAGTCGTGAATATGTATTTTAAAGCATTCAATATAGCTCCATTTTAAAATAGGTGTTTTTACTGCGTGTATGACTGTTAAAAAGGCGTAAGAATTTTGTAGAAAGTGAGAGCAATAAATCTTATGGGTTTTCATCAAAAATCCTGTGAACGCGACGTAGGCCATTAAGGGTCGCGACAGGGGCAGGGCAGATCGCGACAGGGGGTTACACAGAAGGCGACGGGACTGCCCGAACAGGCTTTCAGATCGCGACAGGGTGTAACAAGGGTCGCGACAGGTCGGTCAGGACAGGCGTTCAGATCGCGACGACGTAGCATGTCGCGATCAGATCGTGACGGTTATGGCTGTCGCGATCAGACCTCAGAACGCGGCCTATCGGGCCGTCACGTTCTCAGGTCTATGGCCTGAGTCTGGCAGAGTTCTGCTCTGTCTTGGATTGCGGTCCAAAATATCAGATTTTGATATAGGGTTGTTCATAAAATCATAACTAATTGTATACACGATGAAAAATCATGAAACCAGTGGCAAATGAAACTAGACATGCGAGAGTACTTCCAGTAAATAGGAATTTGAAGTTAGACATGATATCGGCATGCTTCACTTATTTTAAACATGACGAACATGAAACAGTACACAATTGAGATCAAAGAATAAATTCGAGTAGTAAGATGGATAAAAATTAGGGCTTTCAGGGGCAAAAGATGCCTAACATCCATCAGTAACTCCAGTAAAAGTTTCATAGCATGGGGTTGAGTGTACATGGAGAACAAGATTTAAGATTAAGGGTCGGGGTCATGAGAGTTGTAGAACTTCAAAATTCAAGAAGAAAATATTGGCTCGATGGAAAATTATGAAACTTAAGGGTATTGTTCTTGATGCATGGAACAATCTACAATCAAATTTTCATTAGTTTTGCTCGTGAGAATGCCTACCTTGACTCGATTTCCTTTCTAGGGCTAAAACTTGAAGAACGGGGTTGAGAGCTTGAAAGGTTCTTCTCCCCATGAAATCTCCTCCTCCTTGGCCTCTCCTCCTAGTCCAGCAATCCCTTGGCATGAGCTAGGGCCGGTCATGAGGGTTTTAGGAGAGTATTTATGCTAGTTATGTTTCTAATTCCTAATAGTACTCTAACTCCTATTTAATTCTGAATTTCCTCATTTCCTAATCTCCTCCTAAGCTTTCCACTTCCTATTTGGGTTAGGATGGGAGCTAAATTTGTGGCCAACCTATTAGGGTAGGTTTAGGAATCCAATTCTAACTCAAACTTCCTATTTAATACATTAAATACCCCTTTTCTATTTAGGTAATGATTTAGTTACGAATTTAGGGTATTTTCCTATTATTCTTCTTTAAAAATCCCTATTTTGGCCCACTAAATTCTAATGGGTCAATATAGCAAAGCCTATTACTCTTTTCTTTTAAATGGGTTTTATTTATTTACCTTTCCTTTACATCTTCCAATTTATTAAAGATTATTATTATATTTTTTCCTTACTTGAATTTATTCTTGGGCTATGGGAGGTCCATTGGTCCAATTCCGATAATGGTAATCATTACATGTTGTTGGAAGTCTCTCTGACATGTTCGTTGAATTTACGGGCGCGTTATTTTTCCATGTTAACGGTTTTCCGACCTAGTTTCCTAATTTAGATAATTAGTCACATTGTGATAAACGCTTGGCCAATCAGATTTTTCGTTGCACGAATTTCTTCGTGGAACACTTAGGAATAATGTCTGGGGTTGATTTATAATTTTTACGGAAGTTTTTGGTGCATTTGTGCACATACGATGCTGGTACGTATGTTTCTATTATTTCATTTTTAAAGAAATTATTATTTTGAATTTTTTTAAGTATTAAATTTTTCGAGTTGCTGCACTTATGCCATAGTGCTGAAAAATCTTTGTCAGGAGATGGGCATAAGGCAAGGAAACATTCAGCTTGCTCTTTGTGTCCCATACCTGAGTGCTTGCAAACTTCATCCTTTCAATCATGAGCTCTGTAGTGTTGATTTCTTGGTTCTTGATGGCCCAGAACATTAAAGCTGAATCACCCTAGTGCAGGTTGAACAGGTAGCACTTCTGGGAACCACAATCTGACAAACTACAAAGTGCAAGAAGCGATTGAATGCATTCAACTGGCTTACATCTACTTTGTCGTCTTTCAGTCTGAACTCGGACCAACTATCCCTAAACCCTTTTCTTGGATATTCACAGTGCGAACTCCACTGTGTCCAGAGATACCCACACCAAAGAGTGATGCCAATAATTCTCGTGTGACCCTAATCTGGGTTCCCTTGACCATGGAAGTCAAGGTCCCGTCTGCCTCTGTCTTCAGACACACATAGAAGGCTTTTACCAGGTCCGGAAAACTTACTTCAGAGATAGTAGCCATCTTCGTCCACTTCCATCTGTCCAAAGCTTCGACGATGCTCCCCATTCCGTTCTTCTACAAATCTGCCACATCCACTACTTTGTGACCGCATAGCTTGATTTTCATAGATGCAAACCTTACTTGCTGCTCGCGGTAAGAAATTCGACTCTGTAGCCCTCGACGCTGTCGGAACTACCAGAAGAGGCCATGGATTTGAACGGAGGGAGTTTCTGGAGGACTGGAAAGAGGAATGGAACAGAAACCCTCAAGAAATTTCTAGCGGGAAGTGGTTGGAAGCTTGAAATCCCAGAGAGTCGATGCGGAGTCGTTAGGGTATCGCCTCAGGCAGGTGAAGGAGAGAGAGATAAAGGTATGAGATGAATCGTTCTCACACAGATTTCAAGATATATGAGAGGAATAGACCTTTTTCCAAAACTAGAACCGCCATTATGACGGAAAACGACAAAGTGACCATTTCAATAGGAATAAAGGACTTATATAAAATAGCGAATCGATAGGAATAATTTTACAAGAATATTTGTGGAAGTTCGCTTAAACCCAGGGAGGAAAAGTAATTAACATTCTGATAATTTATATTTCAGTTTTATATAGATAAATCTTTCACAAGTTACACATGCCTAATTCCCTTCTAAGAGATGTAAACCTCTCTTCAGGTAAGGCCTTTGTAATGATATCTGCTAACTGATTATTTGTATCAATAAACGAAATATATATGTTACCATTAGCTACATGATCACGAATGAAATGATATCTAACCTCAATGTGTTTAGTCCTTGAGTGCTGTACTGGATTCTTGGTTAAATTTATAGCACTAGTGTTGTCACATAACAATGGAATGATCTTGATATGTAGCCCATAATCCTCAAGTTGTTTCTTGATCTATAGGAGTTGTGTACAGCAACTTCTAGCAGCTACGTACTCAGTTTCAGCTGTTGACAGTGCTACTGAGTTTTTTTTCTTGGAGGACCATGATATCAGACATCCTGCAAGGAATTGACAACAACCACTGGTGCTTTTTCTGTCTATTTTGCATCCAGCGTAGTCAGCATCAGAGTATCCTACTAAGTTAATTTCACATGATTTTAGATACCAAAGACCTAAGTCATGAGTTCTAGCTAAGTACCTAAAGATTCTTTTAACACTAATTAAATGAGACTCATTAGGATCTGCTTGGTATCTAGCACACATGCATACACTAAATAAAATATCAGGTCTACTAGCAGTTAAGTATAGTAAGGATCCTATCATACCTCTGTAGATTTTTTGATCTACATTCTTACCATCTTTGTCACTGTCCATTCTTATTGATGTGCTCATAGGTGTTGACAGTGGCTTCGCATTATCAAATCCAAACTTCTTTAAGAGCTCCTTGGTGTACTTAGCTTGGCAGATGTGAGTCCCTTCCTTTCCTTGTTTGGTTTGCAATCCAAGGAAGTAGTTGAGCTCTCCCATCATGCTCATCTCGAACTCTCCCTGCATAAGCTTCTCAAAGTACTTGCAAAGAGATTTGTCAGTAGAACCAAATATTATGTCATCAACATAAATTTGAACAAGAAATATATGTTTGACTTTAGATTTGATGAACAGAGTACTATCTACTTGACCTCTGATAAAACCATGGTTTAATAGAAAAGAGCTAAGCCTTTCATACCAGGCCCTAGGTGCTTGTTTTAAACCATATAATACTTTGTGTAATTTAAAAACATGATTTGGAAATTCAGTGTCATCAAATCCTGGAGGTTGTTCTACATAAACTTCTTCCTTAATAAAACCATTAAGAAATGCAGACTTTACATCCATTTGAAATAATTTCACATCTAGTGTAGATGCATATGCAAGTAGGATTCTAATAGCCTCAAGTCTAGCCACATGCGCATAGGTTTCATCGAAATCTATGCCTTCCTCTTGGGAATAGCATTGAGCTATCAATATGGCCTTGTTTCTTATGATCACACCAGCTTCATCCAATTTAATTCTGAACACCCATTTGGTGCCAATCACTGGATGATCTGATGGTCTAGGAACAAGTGACCAAACCTGGTTTCTCTTGAACTGATTCAGTTCATCTTGCATGGCTAAAATCCAAGATTCATCAGTAATGGCTTCATTGACTGTCCTAGGATCTATTTAAGAAACAAAAGCTAAATAATCATATGGAATTATGTTACCTCTTGTTCTTACCCCTACAGATGGATCACCAATGATGTTTTCAGGAGGGTGATCTTTCTTGTATTTCCACTCTTTTGGAAGATTTTGATGAGAAATATCCCTTTGTTGGAGGTCCAGAGGTGGATCTTCCTTGTCCTCAATTGATGTATTCTTTAGTTTCTTGGACAATTCATCTGCATAATCATTATCACTATCTTCTTCCTTTCTCAAGGAATGGTTAGTTTCATAAAAAATAACATGTATTGACTGCTCAATCAGTAAAGTACGCTTATTGAACACTCTATATCCTTTTGGTTTAGAAGCATACCCCATGAAGATGCCTTCATATGATTTGGAATATAACTTAGCAATGTCTCTTTTGCCGTTGTTGTCGATGAAGCATGGACATCCGAATGACCTAAAGTGACTGATCTTAGGCTTCTTTCCCTTGAACAATTCATACGCAGTCTTTTTCAAGATAGGCCTGATCATTACTCTATTGATGATGTAACTTGCTGTGTTGACTGCTTCAGCCCAAAAATATCTTGGCATGTCATATTCTGATAACATTGTTCTTGTCATGTCCAATAAAGTCCTGTTCTTTCTCTCAGCAACTCCATTCTGCTGTGGTGTCCTTGGTGCTGAGAAATTATGCTCTATTCCTTGGTCATCACAGAATTTTGCGAATTTATCATTTTGGAATTCTCCTCCATGATTTGACCTGATTCCAATAATGTAGAACTTCTTATCTTTCTGAACCTTTTTACTGCAACTTACAAAGCTATCAAATGTATTATCTTTGTGTTCCAGAAAGGAAACCTATGTGAATCTTGAATAGTCATCTACTATAACGAATCCAAAATTCTTTCCTCCAAGACTTGTGGTCCTCATTGGCCCAAATAAATCCATATGAAGGAGTTCTAAGGGTTTGGAGGTTGTTACCATGGTCTTTGACTTGAAGGATGACTTAGTGTGCTTTCCTTTTGCACATGGTCCACAGACACCGTCCATTCTTGTGCTGACCTTTGGCAGACCTTCCACCAGGTTTCTCTTGATCAGCTTTCTCATGCCATCTAGACTGCAGTGGCCCAATCTTTTGTGCCACAACTCAGTTGACTGCTAAACAAATATCTTGATCTTTCAGCTGTTCAAGGTAAAGCACGTACAAATTCTTCTCTCTGTTGGCTTCAAAGATTACCTCTCCATCCTTTATAATACTGCATTTAGATTCTTGAAATTTGATCTGATGCCCCTTGTCGCATAACTAGCTAATGCTGATAAGGTTGTGCATTAGGCCTTTTACACATAGAACATCTTCAATTACTGTCTTGCCTTTTCTGCTCACTGATCCAATGCCTATCACATCCCCTTTTCCATTATCTCCATAGGTGACTGTGCCTTCTTCAGCTTCTAAATGGGTAAACATCTTTCTGTTTCCTGACATATGCTTTGAGCATCCACTATCCAAATACCATTTGGATGCCCAAGGTTTTTCCTGAAATGAAAACATCAAGTTTTTGGTACCCAAGTTCTTTTGGGTCCTGATTGGTTAGTGTCATCGTTTTTTCTTTTGATTATCCATCTTTTATGTTTAGTAGGACATGTTGTTTTACTGTGACCTAGCTTGTTGCAATGACTACAACACATTGTTTTAGTTACCTTTTCATACGGGACATACTTAAGGTTAGATTTATATGAAGTATCTTGTTCAACTACAAATTTTAGAGTTGGATATGTTTTAGGGTATACTATTGTGCCTTCATTATCAGGTGGAATGTAACCTAATCCATTTTTCTTTTTACCTGATCGTCTAGCACCTTTTAGTATTAAGGAGTTTTAACCATTAGTAAATTTTTCTAACGTACTTGATAGTTTATCATTTTCTTCTGTTAGTCTTTTGATTTCCCTTTTTAATTCGTCTGAACTTTCTTGTTTTTCTAATTTTGTTATTTGCGTATTTTTATCTTTTAGATTTTCGCATAGCAACTCATTTCTTCTCTTAAGTTCACTAACTTGCTTTTCTAGTTGTTCATTTTCTGATTTTATTCTAAATTGGTATTCTCTAGACATGCAACATTTTTCTTACTAGCTTTTAATAATTTAGATACTTCTCTATATTTATTATACAGTTCATTAAAAGCATTTTCTAAGTTATCTGAATTAGAATCATTACAGGAATCAAAGGATGAGTCAGTGGTTACCTTTTCTGCGATGTCTGCCATGAAGGCTAGGTTAGCCTTTACTTCTTCCTCACTGTTTGAGCTTGACTCGCTATCTGAGTCACTGCTGTTGTCCCAAGCTACTGCCATGGCTTTCTTCTTGTATCTTCTAAACCTTCTTGAATTGTCCTTCTTTCTGAATTAAGATTTCTTGAGCTTTGTACACTCTGCCTTGATGTGTCCTGGCTTCTTGCACTCATAACAAATTGGTTCATTCTTCTTGATGTCCTTTGCTTCAGGTTTCTTGAAATCCTTTCCCTTTTTGAAGTATCGTCTGCCAGATTGATACTTCTTTTTCTTGGCCAATATCCGCTGTAGTCTCCTAGACAACATTGCTTCTTCATCTTCAATGTCTTCACTACTGGCTTCATCTTCTGATTGTTCCTCAGAGCTACCTTCTGCTGCTTTGAGGGCATTTGTATGCTTCTTTCTAGTAGATGATTTTCCTAATCTCTCCATGTTTATCTCATGGGCCATGAGGGATCCAATGAGCTTTTCCAATGACATCCTTTTCTAGTCATTGGCTTCTTCTATAGCTGTTACCTTGGGAGTCTAAGAAGATGGTAGGGATCTAAGAATTTTTCTTACCATATCTCTCATCTCGTAGCTTTTTCCTAATATAGCTAACCCATTAGTGATGTATGTAAATCTGCTGAACATTTGGGTTATAGATTCTCCTGGCTGCATCTGGAACCTTTCATATTGTGTCACCAGAATGTCTATCCTGGTTTCCTTGACTTTGTCGGTGCCTTCATAAGTGATCTTGAGCTTTTCCCACATTTCCATGGCGGATTTGCAGGTAGATACACGGTTGAATTCCTTTTTACTGAGGGCACAACACAAGATGCTTTTGGATTTGCAGTTGAGAGAAATCTTCTTTCAATCATCTTCTGTCCATTTGTCATTTTCGTTGGTGACTAGAAGATCTCCTTCTTCTACAATTGACTAGATCTGAAAATCAAATCCTTGCAAGAAGTATTCCATCCTGGTCTTCCAGTAGGTGTAATCTTCTCCATCGAATAGAGGTGGCCTGTTGACTGACTGGCCTTCGGAGTGACCTTGGGCTGCCATTTGATCTTTTCTGTTCAGATCGTTAGATCTTCTTCTTTGTCGAATAGACTCGCTCTGATACCACTTGTTGCCTCAGCTAGCAAGCCCAGAGGGGGGGGGTGAATGAGATTCTTAAAAATATTGAGTACCTAAGAACTTTAAACCTGTTCACAAAACAGTCACACAAAAACACACTTCGCATATTGTTAGTGTTGGTAAAGGGAAAACTCAAACACACAAAAGCAATCACACGACACAGAGAATTATCCTGGTTCGAATCTCCTCTCCTTAGGAGTCCTACGTCCAGTCCCTGAGCAATATCTCAGGATTTCACTAACAAGGGTACAGTCCCCTTAAGGACACAACAGCACCCCACCTGGTCTTCCTTCACCCGAAGGGAACAACACCCTGGATACCCCACCAGGTCTTCCTTCACAACCGAAGGGAACAACACAAGAGAATGTGTTCAAAGAGATGATGCCCCTAGATCAAGCTTATAGAACACTGCTTGATCTGAAGCAAGAACTGAGAAGAAAGAGATCTACAATCAAGGACTCTTCTCAGAACAAAAAGCTCTCTCACAGATCTGAACTTAGCACAGAGAGCAAGAGCTAAGACTAATGGGAGTTTTTGCTTGGCTCTATGAAAAGCTTGCAGAAGATTGAAGGTGTTAAAAAACTTGTTGTTCTAACTGTTCTGCGTCTTCTATATATATCATCTTTTGAAATTCGAACGTTGAAGTGCCCGTTGTCTCTATGCATAAGTGTACGTTAGACTGCTTGACACTTGAAAGCTTCCAGTCAACAGTTCTTTATCTTTTCATGCACGCAAAGAGAGAGAGGATCTTCTGTAGTCTTCTTTCGCTTCTATTTTGTCCAACGTTGTATGACGGATGCTGTCAGAGGACTGCACATATTTAAAGCTTGAATAGTTGACAGCTAAGCTGTTTCTTGTTTGTCAGTCAATGTCAGAACGAATGTTCATCAAAATAGTAATGCCATTTTGTTGTTCTAAAAGATGTTTACAAAGAAGACACGATAATGGAAGATACCGTCTGCATGCATGCAGAGGTACGTACTATCATAATAAATACATGGCTGTCAAAAGGATATACATGAAGAATTTGACTTTTCAACGTATTCAAAGATTGGCTTGAAAATCGAATCGATGCTTTCCATGAAATCGTTATATATATGACTTATAAAATTGTTGTGAAGTTATAAACAAGTCGATGTACAAATTGTTATGATGTTATGAACAAATCGAAGTACAAATTGTTATGATGTCATGATGTACAAATCATTATTATGTTATGAGCAAATCGATGTACAAATCATTAAGATGTTATGAACAAACCGATGTACAAATCGTTATGATGTTATGAACAAATCGATGTACAAATCGTTATGATGTTATGAGCAAATCGATGTACAAATTGTTAAGATGTTATGAACAAACCGATGTACAAATCGTTATGATGTTATGAACAAATCAATGTACAAATCGTTATGATGTTATGAGCAAATCGATGTCCAAATCGTTAAGATGTTATGAACAAACCGATCTACAAATCATTATGATGTTATGAACAAATCGATGTACAAATCATTTTGCTTAAGAAATCGATGTGAGACCAAATCATTGTTCTCACTTAAGAAATCAATATGAAAGCAAATCGTTATGATCACTTAAGAAATCGTTACGAGAGCAAATCGTTGCGATCACTTAACGAATCGTTGTGAGGGCAAGTCGTTGCGATCACTTAACGAATCGTTGTGAGAGCAAATCATTGCGATCACTCAACGAATCGTTGTGAGGGCAAGTCGTTGCGATCACTCAATGAATCGTTGTGAGGGCAAATCGTTGAGAACACTTAACGAATCGTTGTGAGTATGAAATCATTATGACACTGAGGAAATCGATGTGTACTTAGACAAATATTGATGCTTTGTTGTAGTGAGATGAATACTTACTTGATTGTCTTGTTTTTCCCTTGGTTTATTTCCTGTGCTTAGACTTCATAGCAAATGTGTTAGTAACCTTTATCATAGTTTTGTTAATAACCAAAATAGATGTGTAATTTATTTAAATTACATGGAGATAGACTGATCATTAGGCTGTTCTTAAGTATAGGATGATCTAGGTTGACCAGCCTCGACTAGAGTCAATTACCCTACCTATGTGAGCTTTGGTTAGAGCCATGGGTAACTAGCTAAATAAACTCACACACGCACAAATTAAACTCCACATCAATATCATAATAAAAATTATTTTATAGGATCTTAAGCAACTAAGATGACTACTGAACGTGCTCAGATGAGGGGCATGCAACAAACCATCGAAGAACTTACTCGTGCGCTTCTGCAAGCGGCACAAGTGGAGGAAACCACGGCGGTGAAGGCGAGTTGCATCGTAACTTCAGGAGTTTGAACCCACCTAGTTTTAGTGGATCCACGGATCTGGATGAGGCCGAGCACTGGCTAAAGGAGACGGAAAGAATTTTCCGTGTTATGCAATGTGCAGCTGGGGATAAGCTGCTACTAGCTACTTTCCAATTAGAGAAGGACGCCCGCGCTTGGTGGGAGTCGGTAGAAGCGACCAGAGCTAATGGTTAATTTACATGGGCCAAATTCAAGGAAGCCTTTAACTCCAAGTATTTCTCGGAGTGTGTCCAAGAGAAGAAGGCTGCGGAATTCCCTGCTCTTAAGTAGAGGAGCCTATCTGTGGCCGAATATGAAGCACAGTTTTCAAGACTTGCACGTTATGCTGAGCACTTGGTGAACACCAAAAGGATGAAAGCTAAGCGCTTTCTCAAAGGCCTTAGGCCACAATACATCACTCAACTTGTAATGTCGCGTGTATTTTGGATCCATGCAGATCGTGTGTATTGTGATTGTGGCGGCCGTTGTGAGGCCAGTGTGAGTCGGTTGTGTGGAATGCTTGGTGTGAATATGTGGTTTGAGCAGGTGAAGAGCAGGGTTGGTCCTGAAAATAAATGGGACCTGCTGCTGTTCTATTGGAGTTGGCGGCCATGGGTGGTCGTTAACTCTTGGCGTCCAGCTTAGTGGACGTTTACTGCATGAACTTGGCGGCAGTAGATGTGGACGCAGAGGGTGGCGGTTGCTGTTGGCGGCATGGGGGTTGACGCCAACCTGAGAAGGGTGCAGGTTATAGGCTCACCCGAGGGCAGTTCTCTCAGCTCTCACTCATTCCCTCTTGCCCCAGTTTGCTGCCCCCGAGTCTTTGAAGCTTCCAACAGGTACCGAGGAGTAGTTGGACGATCGTAGAACGCATGGTGTCGCTTAATTGTGCGAGGAAACGTCGCGGCGTGGTGCAATTTGCGTGGGAGCTCGTGGAGGGCTCGGCGTGAACCGGGGGATTGCAGGAGATTTTAACGTGTTCTGAGGTAGGGGACAAACCCGTTTAGCTCCGTAGGAACATTAAAACACATCATAACTACTTGAACCAGCATGATAATGCATGTTTGGATCATGTTTCACCATATGGGGATAATGGGTGGTTTGAGTAGTTTAATGCATGAAGCATGTTCTAGTGGGTTATATTGGGTTCCTGCATGTTAAAAGAATAGTTTTTATATGATTTTCTATAGTTAAAATGGCTGGGAAGCCCGTAGAGCTGAATTAGGGTTTCTGCAGGGTTTATGGCCGAAGAACTTGGCGTCAAGATCGCTTGTCGCCAAGATCCTCAGCCAGGAGGTTAACGACCAGAACCCTTGCCGTTGACTCCCTGTAAGCGGCAGTCGATGTGGCCGCCTACTTCTATTTGAGCAGAAATGACTAAGTGCAATAATTATCGATGATGCATGTGTGTTGATGCATGAGGTGCACTGAGTGCACTTGGTTTACGTGTTTAGCATACAAGGTATGCTGTTAGTTGTTTACTTCGGTGACTGCGCGTTGTGTACGCGAGTCAATTGGGTTCACGTATAGTGGACCAGTGGTTACTTGTGGTTTACGTGAGGTTTCACGTGGTTTGTGTGTGACGTGCACGTGGTTCTGTGTATGTGGCGAGTAGTACGACGCCTACCGTGGTTACCTCTCTAGTTGGGTGCCCTAGGTTCTTTGTGAGCCAGGCTGTTAGCTCGGGGCTTTGTCCCGGTACTTGTGCTGTACCGTCGAGGTCTGTGTCGTCTGACCTGGACACCCTCACTCTTGTGTTAGAGTTGTACGTCCAGCTGAGGGAAAGACGACAGTGGGACAGTGACACTTGAGTTTGTTTTTAGTCACTTGTAGTGCGCTCGTAGTTGGGGGTACGGACACCAGTAGACGTACTGGACCCCAGCTAGTCCTTTTCCAGTGCCTCACTCTAGCGAGCCCAGGCCAGGGTCTCTGGAGGTGCCAGGCATGGGCCTGTGACTGTGTGGTCTGCAGGTAGTGGTGTTTAGTTGGTCTCCACAGTTGCTTGACCTTTTTACGTGGAGCGGCAGCTGGACCTTTCGTCCGTGGCTGCGAGACTGAGAGGTAGACCTGTGTTAGTTGTCCGAGTCAGTTTCTGGTGTCGCGAACCAGTTCACGTGGCTCGTGTTGGCTGTCTCTACTTTAGCTTGTACGCCTGTACTGGTTTTCCGTTTAATTATTACTGTTGTTTCTCGTAGTCGGCAGACGGTGAGTATTTTTACAGCTTTACTTACCTGCTTAGCTGTTATATTAATTGTTGGTGCTGTTTACTATTCGTACTCATGGTGTTTGTTTCGCTCGGTTTTGGGGGAGTTCCCTACTGAGCCAGTGACTAGAGAGGCTCACCCCTACCCCCACAGGTGAGAGCGAGGAGGATTCTCTCGTCCGACGTCCAGTTCCGGGCCGCGTCGTAGCGGTGCAGGGTCAGCACCTCCAGCAGAGTAGCTTCAGCAGTGTAGTTTTGTAGTTGTTTACTTTCTTCTGTTGTACCTCAGGGTATGCCCCAGACTCTTGTACCTCTTTCAATTTTTGTGAAAATTTGGCTATGTAACTTGTGCACTATATATATATGAAATGTGGTGTGTTCCTTTATGTTTACACGGACTGTGGTTTGGTATCCCTTGCGAGGCTTCGGCCCGTTCGCAGGAGGCGGACTCGGATCAAGTACGTTATCGGTTTAACGGACTTGGCCGAGGCGATCCGTCACACAACTGGCCCCTCTCGACATCTAGACCTATGCCGAGATGGTAAAGAAAGCTCAACTACTAGAAGATGCTATGGACTTCACTGACCGTATCAAAGGGAAGTTTGTGAAGAAGGAAATGACATCTGGTCCATCACCTGCTATGCCGACAAACGACAAGAAGCGTCCCTTCAACATCACGGAGGGACCCAGCCAAGAAAGGAAACCCAAAGCTATTGTCCCCAACACTCCAGCAAAAAACAACTGCAAGCACTGTGACAAGCCAGGTCACACAACAGATGAATGCTGAAGGAAAGTCGACGCATGTCTGTGTTGTGGAAGCCGCGAGCAATGCATTCCTGAGTGCCCGCTACTGAAGGAAAATGAAAGGCGCCCCAATGTGCCTAAGAAACAGGGTAGACTACAAGCCCTGCATGATGAAGAGCCCACTGAGGAAGGTGGCATGGTAGAAGGTACCCTACAAGTTTTCTCCTTATCAGCATTTGTTTTATTTGATACTGGAGCAACTCATTCATTCATATGTCAAAACTTTGCTGATACTCTTAATGGTAAACCTATATCTATGGGATGTGAGTTCTATGTCACAACACCACTAGGAGAAAAAGAGAAATTGAACAAATACTTTCCATCTGCCGATGTAATGATCAGAGACCATAACCTAAAAGCTGACCTGGTGTGTATGCCCATGGAAGGCTATGATGTCATTTTGGGAGCCGACTGGTTGTCCACTTATGGGGCAAGTGTCGATTGTAAGAAAGGGAAAGTTACTTTTAGTGATTTTCCTAAATTGTCATTCACTGGGATTAGACATAAGAGACGGATGTCTCTAGTCTCTGCCATAAAGGCCCACAATATGATAAGGACAGGTTGCATTGCTTTCCTTGCGGCCGTAGTAGTTGAAAAGAAGGGCTCTAAAATAGAAGACATACATATAGTCCAGGATTTCCCAGATGTGCTCTCCGAAGATCTGCCAGGGATTCCCCCAGAACGAGATGTCAACTTCGCCATAGAGTTGATCCCTGGGGCTACCCCGGTATCACGACAACCATACCAGATGTCACCTGCCGAGCTAAAGGAATTGAAGGTGCAACTGATGGAGCTCTCAGAGAAGGGGTTCATCAGACCAAGTACTTCCCCATGGGGAGCACCTGTGCTATTCGTTATGAAGAAAGAGGGATCGATGAGGCTATGCATCGACTATCGTCAACTCAATCAGCTAACCACCAAGAATAAGTATCCATTGCCTCGGGTTGATGAACTTTTCGACCAAATATCGGGAGCTCAATATTTCTCCAATATCAACCTTCGATCTGGCTATCACCAAATGAGGATCAAGGATGACGATATCTTCAAAACGGCTTTCAGGAGTAAGTATGGACACTATGAATTTGTCGTTATGCCTTTTGTTCTAACCAATGCTCCTGCAACCTTTATGCAACTCATGAACAACATAAATCGGCCATACCTTGACAAGTTCGTGGTCATCTTCATCGACGATATCCTTATATATTCAAAGACCAAAGAAGAACATGACGAATATATGAAGGTAGCACTACAAGTTTTGCGAGACAACAAACTGTACGCAAAGTTGAGCAAGTGAGAATTCTTGCTCGATGAAGTGTCCTTCTTGGGCAATGTTATCTCAAAGGACGACATCTTCATTGATCCCTCCAAAGTTGAAGCCATACTCAAATGGGAGAGACCAACCAACGTCACCGAAATCAGAAGCTTCTTAAGAGTGGCTGGTTACTATAGGCAGTTCATAAAGGACTTCTCCAAGATCGTCGTTCCTCTCAAACATCTAACAAGAAAGGAGAATCCCTACTCCTGGAGTAAGGAGTGTGAGAAGTGTTTTCAAACTCTGAAAGACTGTGTTACCTCAGCACCTGTTCTCGCTTTACCCATAGAGGGAGAAGGTTTCTCTGTCTACACCGATGCCTTAGGGATTGGGCTAGGTTGTGTATTGATGCAAAAGGAGAAGGTCATTGCCTATTCTTCAAGACAACTGAAGACGCATAAGGTCAACTACCCTGTGCATGATTTAGAGTTGGCTGCCATGGCCTTCGCCTTAAAAATCTGGAGACATTATTTGTATAGAGAGCAATTCACTGTCTACTCAGACCACAAGAGCTTGAAGTATTTATTCTCACAGAAGGAACTCAACATGAGACAGAGAAGATGGCTAGAATACCTAAAGGGTTTCGACTTCAACATCCAATACCATCCAGGCAAGGGAAACGCCGTGACTGATGCTCTTAGTAGAAAGCCAATGGCATCTGTTTCAAGTCTAGTCCTTGGAGAGATGCGACTACTAGAACAATTCGCAAGGTTAGACTTGAATATTAAACATAGGGATGATCGAATCTTGATTGTCAATATCAAGATTCAATCTGACATACTGGAAGAGATAAAAGCTCAACAAGACAGCGATCCATTCTTGGTTCGCATCAAGAAAACCTTAGCCGAAAGACGTGACTTTGCTATGACTGTGGATGGAAGGTTGGTGCTCCAAGGGAGGACATGCGTCCCTGACAATGAAGAATTGAAGAGGAAATTAATGGATGAAGCTCAAAAGACAAAGTATACTATTCATCGTGGAGGTACCAAAATGTATCAAGACATGAAAAGAACGTTTTGGTGGCCGAACATGAAGAGAGAGGTAGCTGAACATGCCGCTCATTGCCTTACTTGTCAACAGGTAAAGGCAGATCACATGCGCCCTGCTGGCGTACTTAGACCACTAGATATCCCGGAGTGGAAATGGTAAAGCATTGGCATGGACTTCGTCATGGGTTTACCCAAGACTCGTGGTGGACTTGACGCCATATGGGTCATTGTCGACCAATTAACCAAATTCCCTCACTTCCTCCCTATAAAGAGTAAGTGGTCGGTAGAGGTACTAGCTACCTTATATGTCAAGGAGATAGTGAGATTGCACGGAGTTCCATCATCTATTGTTTCAGATTGAGATTCGATATTTACGTCTCACTTCTGAAAAGGACTGCAAAGTGCACTTGGTACTAAGCTCAAGTTTAGTACCGCATTCCACCCACAAACTGATGGGCAGACCGAGAGAACCAACCAAATTGTTGAGGACATGTTGAGAGCATGCACTATAGACTTCCAAGGTTATTGGAATGAGCACCTATCTCTAATAGAGTTCACCTATAACAACAGTTACCAGACGAGTATTAAGATGGCACCGTTCGAAGCACTTTATGGCATAAACTGTAGATCTCCTCCATGCTGGAATGAGGTTGGAGAACAGCAATGGCTAGGCCCAGACATGGTGCAAAATACAACAAGGGACATTCAGGTAATTAGAGACCGACTCAAGATAGCTCATTCCAGACAGAAGAGCTATGCTGACAGAGAAGGCAAGATTTAGAATTTCAAGTTGGCGATCATGTACTCATAAAGGTATCACCTACTCGTGGCATCCAAAGATTTGGTGTTAAAGGGAAGCTCAGTCCTAGATTCATCGGCCCTTTTGAAGTACTCAAAAGGGTTGGCTGGCATTGTCACCGTCTCCATTTAGGAAATATGTATATGACCCTACGCATATCATTCGCCATGAGAAGTTGGTGCTAAACAAGGACATGACATATGAAGAGAAGCCGGTCAAGATATTGGAACAAAAGGTGCAACAACTCAGGAACCGTCCCATCCATGTGGTTAAAGTCCTATGGAATAATCGTGGAGTGGAAGAAGCCACATGGGAGCCGGAAGAGATCATCTGGCGAAATTACCCCGATCTTTTCAGTAAGACATTCTCTCCATTATGGTCATATGAATTAGGGGACCAAATTCTTTTAAGAGGGGGAGGATGTAGCCACCTGGATTTTTTGAAAAATAAAAATTTAATAATATTAAAAATTTAGTCAATTAGAAAATCAAAGAAAAGAGAATTAATTCAAACCCACTAAATGAAAAGAAGTGATGGGATTTATTAAATGGACCACATAAAAGTTATTGGGCCAAAATAGAGATTTTTAAAAGAGGAATAAATAGAAAATACCCTAAATTCATATCTTAAATATTGTCTAAATAGAAAAGGGGTAATAACGCATTAAAATAAGTATTTTGGGTAGGAATTGGACTCCTAACCCTACCCTAATTGGTTGGCCACGAAATTGGATCCCAACCTAACCCAAATTGGTGGTGGAAAGTTTGGAAGGAGGATAGAAATAGGAAATCTCGTAATTTAATAGGAATTATAGTTCTATTAGGAAGTAGAAACCCAATAAGCATAAATACTCTCTAAACCCTCCATGGCCGGCCCTAAGACACTGTTGGGGCTTTCTGGACGAGGAGAGGAAGCCAAGGAGAGGAGGAACTCGTGGGGAGAAGGTTGGATCAAGCTTCAACCCGTGTTCTTCAAGCTCTAACCCTAGAAGATCAAACAAGTCAAATGTAGGCTTTCTTACGAGCAAAACCTAATTAATTTCGTTTGTAGGTTGTTCCAACCATCAGGAACAAAACCCCTTTTGTTTCATAATTTTCCATCGAGCCAATCATTTATCCTTGATTTTTGATGTTCTGCAATCACCATGACCCTGAACCATCATGTTTAATTTATATCTCCATGTATACTCGTCCCCATGCCATGAAAATTTAACTGGAGATACTGATGGATGTTAGGCATCGTTTGTCTCGAAAAGCCCTAATTTCATCCATCCTACTTCTCGAATTAATTCTTTGATCTCTACTGTACACTGTACCATGTTCTTCGTGAATAAACTTGTTTGAAGCATGCCGAGATGATGTCCACTTTCAAATTCCTATTTAGTACTCTTGCATGTCTAGATCCATTTAAAACTAGTTTCATGAATTTTCATCGCTTGTACACTTAGTTCTTGATTTTTGAACAACCCTGTGTCAAAATAAGGAAGGTTTGGACCGCAATACAAAGCCTGTCCTTTTCCTGCTCGGACTCAGGCGCAGGGCCTAAGAACGCGACGGCCCGATAGGCTGCGTTCTTAGGACTGATCACGACAGAGTCACCCGTCACGTTCTGAACGCGACAGGCCCTGCCATCACGATCTGGCAGCCTGCCTTGACCAACGCATCGCGTTCCTTGCATGACCCTATCGCGTTCTGATCAGACCCTGTCGCGACCCTTACATGGGTACATCGCGATCTGGGTTTTTTGCATGAACACCCATGATTCATGATGCTCTAACTTTCTACAGTGTTTATACCTCTTGTTAATAGTCATGCACACCGTAAATACACCTATTATAAAATGAAAGTATATTGAGTGATTTAAAAGATATGCACATGACCTCTTTCTATCTATGATTCCTTTTACACATACACACACTTGAACCATCCAATATGGCTGAACTTGGCATGAGAATATCTCATAACACATCCGGTAATTTATTTCAATTATATATTTAAATTGCCCTATTTTAAATGGACTTGTATTCGATTCTTGCGATGTTTTGGAATCACCGTTACCGACGCTCCACTGTTCTAGAATTCCTCTAGAACGTCGGGCACTTGTTTCTTTGTACACACTTTCTCTTGACTTGGACGAACTCTCCGTCGAATACTCCTTCTGTCGGACTAGTGAATCCTTATTCAAGGCCTCCGTAAGTCTCCTCTGTCCATGGATTCCCACATGGTCGACGAGCTGGTTGTACCCGAACACCTATGACACCCTTTAGGGATCAGTAAGATCCAAACGGCTTAGTTATCTCTCGCTCTTACCTAGAATCTCGCCGGACCCCTAGATGTGTGCGTATCATGGCCAGTGGAAGGGTAGTGAATTCCACCAATGCTTGGCAATATATAAAGGTCCCGATCTGGTCTTGGGATGTGCGCCCAAAAGTGCTATTTGCCCACGGGAGTTAAATGACTAGAGTGTTTGGCATTACACTCGAGTGCTATCTATCTCGAGTATCTAAATGACAATCAAAAGTACTATACGATACTTGTTGTGCTATTGATATACTTTGTGCTATTTGTTCTATGGCCATCTTTCTATTTGTGCTATACTCGACGCTTATGCTATATATGGAAACTTGTGCTATTTTAATCATGTGCTATTGTGCTGTCTCTTACGTTACTTGACTCTCTCGCTCTATCTTCATTTACTATGCCTTTTTAATACATTAATCATTTAAAGCATGCTTGATCCTGAGATTTAAGTCCTACTGGGTGTTATCGCACACCCTTCATTATTGGTTATGTGTTCTCAGGTGAGACCGAGGAAGATACATACACTCAAGAGGACGAGAACAACCAAGAGTGAAGTCAAGAGTACCCTAGTGTCATAGCATTATGTTAGAGTTGAAGTTTAGTCTTTTGCTTTATTCAAAGTAATTGGGCCCTATAGAATGGCTCTGATATTAGTGGTTGTAACTAGACATTTGAAGAATTATTAATGAGATGCATTTGATTTAATATTTATCCTTGTCTAATGATTTGATGTCTAGTACTCGCTCTGTACCCGTTTACTTGCAACTGCCTCGCGTTCCGATATTCCACGTCGGGGCGTGACATAAGTAGCAGGCAGTAAAGGGAGATGAAGCCAAAAGGAGAGAAAATGTTGGAATGCAATATAAAACCTCATAGTCTAGCAGTAATGTGATTGTGAAGATGGATCCTAATGCTGACGAGCGGCTGGAACTAGCACCAAAGCTTAACCGCTATATCACTGTTAATAAACAAATGATTGAGGTCTTCAAACTGAGGAGATGTACAACAAGATCACCTAGAGACCATAGGAATGCCAGTGTCTGAAATTCTACTATCAACAGGAATTGCTCTGTTCAAAATCTTCCATCAAAACAAAGATGCTCTAGGATAAAAGGAATGCTGCCATATCTTCAGAAGAGCAGGTCTCCGAACCCTAACATCCCTGACCAGGTTGTAGGCTGAGCTGGTAGTAAAAGAGCCACTGGAAGCAGCAGCCCAAACACACTTATCATCCTCATCAGTCAGCTACAGACCTTGAAGAATAGCATTGAGTAACACTGCTCTCATAGGATGGGAGACATCTTGAACCACCTTCTGCAAAGAATACCATCGCCCTCAAAAGAACCTTGGAGCACACCGGACAAAGGTTGATCACCCATCCAAATGTCCTTCAATATGTCAATGTTGTCACACATACCATGGATCCATCTTGTATTCTTCAGAATAATCATGTTCGTAGCCATGCAAACATGCTTAGGCATCCCAGGAAGATGATCATAACAGGTAGATTGGAATTGCCTTCTAGCATAAGAAGCCCATAAGGAGCTGCCATATCGGATATTCCACAACTGCTTCATTGCTAGAGAGATCTGAACATGATGCAAGTTACGAACACTGAGACCACCTTCATCTTTAGGTCGTTGAATAATATGCCAGGCAACCCAATGGCGACGACAAGAGCCATCCGAACCATTCCAGAAAAAAGCCACAAAAGACTTCTCAATGTAAGAAATAACAGACTTAGGAATAAACAAAGCAGCTGCCAGGTAAATAGTGATGGATGAAATAATTGAGTTAATCAAAGTAACCCGACCAGCTTGAGAGATCAACTTGGATTTCCAGCTAGCCAATTTTGTATTAACTTTATGTATGATGTTCTTGTAATCAGGGGCCAACATCCTTCCTGCTCTCAGTGGAACACCCAGATATATGAGCGGACCACACTACCTCATGTACCTAGTAGTCTCCTTGATTCTTTTAATGGAAAGAGGAGAAGTTTTCCCAGATACCATAAAGGAACTCTTGCTGGAGTTGATAAATTGGCCTGAGGACTGAGCATACTTGTTCAAAAACTGCATAAGGTGTTTAACATTTTGTATGCTACCATTCAGAAAAATAAGAGTGTCATCTGCATAAAGAAGATGGGAAGGGGGTGGACACCCTCTAAGACCAGCTTATGGTTTGAGGTGTCTAGATAAAACCATGTACTTAAGTCCTCTACTAAGAGCATCTTCCATAAAAATAAAAAGCGCAGGAGCAATAGGATCACCTTGCCTTAAACCCCTAGTGTACTTAAAGTAACCAGCAGAAGAGCCATTAACTAGGATAGAAAACCAGCAATTGGACAACATCATACCAATATATGAAATAAACGTGGAAGAGAAGCCAAACTTCTTAAGGACAGCGAATAAGAAATCCCATTCCACACTGTCACAGGCTTTCCTAATGTCCAACTTAAATATAGCATTGCCCCCAATAACTTTTCGACCAATATCCCTAACTAGTTGTTGGACAAACAAACATTATCCAGGATGAACCTCCCTTTCACAAATGCGCCTTGCTCATCAAAAATAATTCAAGGAAGAATGGCAACCAATTTGTCACATAAAATTCTAGAGACTATTTTATAACAAAATTGCAGAGACTAACGGGTCTAAAATCATTGACGGTCGATGGGTGAGACTTCTTAGGGACGAGGGAAATTAACATAGAAGTCACCCCTCTCGGAAAAGAATGACCCTAGAAGAAACCACTGACTGTAGCAAATACATCATGTTGGACAATATCCCAACACGAAGTAAAGAAAAGACCAGTGAATCCATCCGGCCCAAAAGAACTATTCCCATTTAAGCTCCAAACCGCACTCTTGACTTCCTCCATACTTGGAGTAGCACAAAGAGAGATATTCTGATCATCCGAAATAAGAGAAGGAATAATCTGAAGAAGAGATACATCAATCACATGAGCAGAAGATTGCAAAAGACCCTAAAAAAAGTGAGCTGCCTCATTACGAATGACCTCCTGATCCTCAGTCCAATTGCCATTAATTTGAAGCCGGTGTATATTATTGTGTCTTCTGTTGCCTTGAACAACTGCATGATAGAAGTTAGTATTTCTATCACCTTTATCCAACCACTCCTTGCGGGCTTTTGGGGCCCAGAAGAGCTCCACGCATTGCAAAGCCCTTCTAAGGTTTGCATTTGCCTCCCCTAGAGCAGATCTATTAGCTGGTGTAGGATTAACATTAAAAATCTCTTGCTTCGCTTTGACCTCTTCTTCCTATCTGAGCACATTACCAAACAGACCTTTGTTCCATAAACGCAAAGTCTTCTTAAGTGCCTTCAGCTTTAGAAAAAGAGTAGTAAAAGAATTAGGGTGCCCACCAACAGCCACATCCCAAGCCGTTTTAAGAGTTTCAAGAAAAGAAGAATGGGAGGTCCACAAGGCCTGGAATGTGAATCTAGCTGGAGACCGAAGGAAACTGGTGAAAGTGGCCAACAACGGAGCATGGTCAGATGGACCTCTAGGAAGATGCCTAACACAGAACCCTGGGAACTTATCCTCAAAAGTGTTGTTCATCAGAAAGCGATCCAGTCTTGCCTTAACAGCTGCCTGCCCAGTTCTATTATTAGACCAAGTAAAATCGGAGCAGGTGTAACCAACTTTGGAAAGAGAAGTTGCATTGATGAAAGCATTAAAATCTACCATAGCATGCATATTCTAATTACGCCCACCCCTCTTCTCAGTTGGATGTGTGATACAATTAAAATCACCACCTACAATCCACTGGACATCAACAATATCTGATATGTTAATGATATCATCAAAAAGATGTCGTCTGATACTAGGTTCACAACTTGCGTAGACCACAGTAACCATTATGTAAACACAGTCATCCTTCGAAGCCTCTAAGGTGATCTACTGATCAGAGCTACTAACAGTGTGCATGGAGATATTATGCCAGAATACCCTAATTTTAGAGTCCTCATCCTTGTTGCCAGTATACTCCTGCATATTAATAAATTTACACAAGTTTGAAGCTCGAGCGATAGGGACCATGGGCCCAGCAATGGCAACGAAATCAATATTACCCTTCCTTATAATCCTCCGAAGTGAACGCTGAAGCAGTGTTGGAAATGCCTCTAATATTCCAGAACAAAATGGAGCTATTCATGATGAAGAATAAATAGCAGAACCTCCATCACCCTTAGCCTTAGATCTCGTCATGGCACCTACCTCCTTATGAATATTCATATCTTCCAAGGCAGTAGGGATAAGTATGAATATATTTTCCTTGGCAGATTAGAAACCTTTTTTATAGCAACATCCGAAGGTTTAGCTATGGAGCGACTAGATCCTGTGAGAATATTCTTCGCCGCTCCCTCTGCCTCCTCTGGAGCCGTCACCGAAGAACACCGGGAAGCCTCCCCGTTAGCTGACGCAACATCTTCAATACATGTATTCATACCCGGCACTTGGTGTTGCACCCCATGCATAACATGGACCCCATGCAAACCATGCAACATCAGAGAAGACGTACCTTGAACCTGGGTTTGTGGCTCCACAAGAGAGACATGCAAAAGGTCATGAATCGGAGCCAGCTTCCCTGGAACTGAAACCTGCCAACCTTCGATATCATTTTGGACCTCCTCCAGCAAGGAGAATCGGTTCCCCAATGACAGATCAACTAGGTCCTCCTGGGGCACCTTTTGACGCCTAGCTTTCTTCAAGTTTATATTGTCGTCCTTCTGCACATTGTCTTTCATAAATGGCACATTTTGAGTGGCCTCTTGCACCTCAGATTGCTTTTGCTTCCTGTGACAGTCCGAAGAAGCATGTCCAATTTTATGGCAGAAGGTGCAAACCGCTAGAATTCTGTAATAATTATCTTCTGCCAAAAGCCTCAGCGCCGTAACCAAAAGATACTCTATCTGGCCTTGGTTTGACAATATATAATTCAACACATACAAAGGCTTCGTGTGTTTGCGTTAAAGCCTTTGTTGGCTCATAGATCCTAAGAACTTGACCCAGTTTCCCTGCTATGGACTTCAAAAAATCATCATAATAATAATTGACAGGAAGCATAGGAAAGCCAATCCATATGGGAATGACAGTAGGATCGGCATTAAAATTGAACTGAGCATCCCACTTAAAGAAACAATATAGAAGACCTTTGATGTATAGGTTTCTTCTCAATATAACCTTCAGATAATATTTCTCAACATCAAAATGCAGCAACAAATGACAGTGGTCAAGAACACTGATGATGAAGTCCCTCTTCAGTAGGAATCTTTTGGAGAGGCAGGACCTGAACTCCGAGATCGAAAACCGACCATAGGCACACCTAATAATCAAGGCCAGTTTAAAGGTTTGGAGAGACTTACCAACCTCTTCACAAGAAAAAAACACTGTCAGTTCTCCAGAGTCAGTAAAGCAAGGAGGTTTAACACCTATGTTGATGGCAGGAGGTGGCTTGGTAGCAGTGATGATCCGCGCCTTCAGCAACATCACCTGACCCTGCCTCGGCAGGGAACGCCATAGAGCAGTGACCCCAGCGCCCCCGACAGCCCCAGGGCCGGCAGCAAGTAGCGAGGCCAGACAGGGAAACCCAGGAAAACTCTAGAGCGACTCTCGCTAAAATCTTCATCTATCTTCTGGTGAATATGTCATTGATAATAATCTTCTACAGGTTATTCCCAGCTTGATTACTCCTATTCAGAATGGCCGACTTTGCTCCTCTCCTTCTTTGGAAGAGGTGAAGAATGCGGTTTGGTCTATGAATGGTAATGGTGCCCCTGGCCCTGATGGTTACTCAAGTAGTTTTTACACATTGTGTTGGGATATTATTGGTTCTGATATCTTTGAGGCCGTCAAAGGCTTCTTTAGCGGTTTTCCTCTTCCTCGCGGGGTCACCTCAACTGTTATTGCTCTCATTTCGAAAGTTAATAATCATGTTACCTTTTTTGATTACCGCCCCATTAGTTTATGTAACTTCTGCCACAAAATCATCTCTAGGATTCTTTGTGACCGTCTTATAGATAATCTTCCTCAGATTATCTCTGAGGAACAGGGTCCCTTTGTCAAGGGCCAATCCACCATTGATAATGTGGCACTATCTAGATGTCTGCTCAAGGACCTGGGACGCAAGGTCAGGGGTCAGAATGTTATCTTCAAGCTTGATATGATGAAGGCTTATGACCGAGTTGAATGGGAATTCTTGTTTGTTTCTCTTCACCAATTTGGTTTCAGCAACACATTTATTTCCTATGTGGGTATGCTGATATCTAATTGTTGGTTTTCTGTGCTTTTCAATGGCCATCAAGTTGGGTATTTTAAATCGTCCAGGGGTCTCAGACAGGGTGATCCTATTGCACCGGCTCTTTTTATTATAATGGAGGAGGTTCTTAGTAGGGGACTTCGGCATCAACTTTCTACTAGCTCCCTAAAACCTTTTGCAGGCCCAAGAGTTTGCCCTCCTCTATCTCACTTATTGTACGCAGATGATACGTTGGTTTTTACTAATGGCCATGCTACCAACATTTCGGCTCTCCTCAACTTTTTAAAAGCCTATGAATTATCTTCTTGGTCAGAAAATCAATAACAGTAAAAGCCAATTTATTCTGTCTAAGAAAGCTCCTAGTGGCACTGCGATCAGAATCAATGCTATCATGGGCTTCACTTTTCAAACCGGGTCCCTCAACTATCTTGGGGTGGGACTAAAAGAAGGCTAGGTAAAAGTTCCTGATTTTAAGTTCTTATTTGATAAAATAAACAGGAAACTTTTCAGCTGGAAATCCAAGTTACTCTCCCAAGCGGGTCGGGTCACTCTTATTAATGCAGTGCTGAGCTCCATCCCCATCTACACTGCTTCAGCTTCTATCCTTCCTAAAGGTGTTATTTGCCTTCTTGATAGAGCGTGTGCCTCCTTCTTTTGGAGTGGTCTTGATGGTACTCAAAGACGCCATTGGGTTCCCTGGTCGGTTATTCAGGATCCCATTGTAGAGGGGGGACTTGGAGTTAGAAGTTTATGGCATGTTCAGCTATCTTTGGCCACTAAACATTTCTGGAACATCTATCATGGCAATTCTCTTTGGGCTCGGTATGCCAGAATGCGGTCTCTTCCTATGCATGGTCTGCCAAAAAATATCTTTACCATTGCTAATGCCCTCATTATTGATAATACTAGGTGGCTTCTGGGCAATGGTAGAAAACTCAACTTCTTCTATGACTCTTGGGCAGGGAATACCCCACTGCATTTTTCCTTACATGATCCTATTAATGTTCCACATGTCATGGTCAGTGATATTCTTGAAGATGCTAATCATCAATTCTGGCTGTTGTTCCCTACTATTTAGAAGTTAAGGCAAGTTCAGCTTTCTGATGAGAACGATATGTGCATTTGTTCTCCAACTAATGATGGCTCCTTCACTTCAAAATCGGCCTACAATTTGTTGAGACCTCGTGGTGTCTATAGACCTCCTCTGGCTAAAATCTGGCATCATAATTTCCTAAAAAAGGCATCTCTCTTTTGTTGGAAGATGATGAATAGGGCAGTCCCGGTGGATTCCAGAATTTCTGATCAAGGCATACAGATGGTGTCTAAATGTTCTTAATGTTGCAATCCTCAGTATGAAGACATTGGTCACTTGTTCTTTAGAAGTGATATTGCAGTTAATCTTTGGAGATGGTTTACGCCTTTCCTTGCCTCTCCTATCTTACCGAATGATCACTTCACTTCCTAGTGTTGGAGGGGTATTTAGAAACTTAAGCTCTCATCGCCTTTTGGTTTCATTGCTATTTATGGGACCATCCTTATAACTTGGGAAATTTGGAAGGAAAGATGTAAAAGAAGATTTGAGTAGGTTACCAGGCCCAGTAGTAGGATCATTGACAACATCAAATTCTTTATTTCCCATGCTATCCAAAGAGAAACCTATAAAACACCACCTTCTGCCAACCAACTGGCTATTATAAACTCTTTCGGTTCTTTTTCAAAGGTGGGCACACTAAGCTTAAGCTAGTTTGCTGGATTCCGCCATTACATGGTATTTGCCTCAATGTTGATGGTGCCTCCAAGGGAAATCCGGGAATTAGTGGAGGTGGTGGTTGTTGTAGAAACTCTAAAGGTGATATCTTATTGGCCTTGCTTTTAACTAAGGTTATGGCACTAGCCTTCAGGCTAAAGTCATAGCTCTTCATGATGGTCTCTAGTTGGCTGTTGAAAATGGCTTTCAAGTTTCCATCATCTATTCTGATTCTGCCACTCTTGTTAAATCTATCCATTCCATTTCTCCACTGGGCTGGAAATGCAATAGATGGTGGCAGTCTGCCTTAGCTATTTTCCAGAGACATGGTTGCACTATTTCACATGTGTTCAGGGGGGCAAATCATGTTGGTGATGCTTTGGCATCTTATGGTTGTATGGGAACTCATAACAATATTTTCACATCGTTTTCTACGATGCCCTTTGCAGGTAGGGGTCCAGTGGTTCTTGATAAGACTAGTCTACCTGATCTCCGGATAGGCTAGCTTCTCCTTTTCTTTGCTTTGCAGGGGTATGCCCTGGTGATTTTGTACACTCATCATATTATAAAATTTTGGGATGGGTTTTCTTGCTCCCTTATTTGGGGAAAAAAAAAGTTAATAGCTTGTGATAATTGTTATTTAACCGCTTTAATACCATGCGTAGATAGTTCTATAAATTACCTAGTGTAGCTTCTTATTACTGCACTTTGTGAGATTGGTTTTATGCAGCTTTTGGGGGCGTTTCCCTACTGAGCCAGTGACTTGCGAGGCTCACCCCTACCCCTTTCAGGTGAGGGAGAGCAGGAGGCTTCCCGTCCTTCGTCTAGTTCAGAGTCGCACCATAGCGGAGTTGGGTCAGCACCACCAGTATTGTAATCTTTACTTTCTGTTCACCTCGGGGTATGCCCCAGGTTGTTGTACTTTGAGTTTGACTTCAGTTGAGAAATGGCTATGTATATTTCATGTAAATATTTGTGAGATGTGGAAATCTTATATATATTTGAGTTGTTTCCTTTATACTTCTACGGACATGTGAATGATATTCCTTGCGAGGCTACGACTCGTTCGCGGGAGGCGGAGTCGGGTCAAGCTCGTTATTTGGTTAACGAGTTTAAACAACGTGGACCGCTACAGTTGGTATCAGAGCAAGGTCCGTGTGAATATAAAGGAATCAAAAATTTACATAGCCTGATATCTACTTTAGTCCACTGCTGGTAGTTGACCCTAGTTTTCGTATTGATTTGTTGTATGTTGTATGGTTGGAATGATGTTTATGCAAGATCAGAAATGGCAGATAGGAGGGATTGGGGAGGTGGTGGAGATGAGCCAGAAGAGACTACTCAACAATTGATTAAAAGGCTATGGGAAAGTATTACAGAGATCCGGACCAGAATGCATCAGCAGGCGCTGGTACAGCCAGTAGCAGAGGCACTGCAGTTTGTGGAGGAGGCAGTACCAGTGGCACCACCCCCACCACCACCAGGAGTTGAGGTATCACTTGTTCTACCCATACTCCCTGCAATACCAGCACGACCAGCTAGTGCAGAGGAGTCTACAGCACTTGTGGAGAGGTTTTTGTGGTTGTAGCCATCTACCTACTCCAGAGGCCCGAACCCTAATACAGCAGAGCACTGGATACATGAGATTGAGAGTTTTTGTTACTATGAGGTGTTCGTAGGGTGATAGGGTGATACTAGCTACCTATCAACTACGGGGATTTGCACAGGAGTGGTGCA
Source organism: Colocasia esculenta (assembly GCA_014218235.1). Taxonomy (NCBI): domain Eukaryota; kingdom Viridiplantae; phylum Streptophyta; class Magnoliopsida; order Alismatales; family Araceae; genus Colocasia; species Colocasia esculenta. The sequence continues at coordinate 93,078,921 of CM024755.1, forward strand.
GATTGAAGATGCAATAGTGTTTGCTGGAAGGACAGAGGACACCATCACCTAGCCAGAGTTCTTGGTGGTATTTAATGATACATTTTTCCCAGTTCACATACAGCAAGCCAAGAGAGAGCAGTTCAGGACATTGCAGCAGGGGAATAGTTGCAAGGACAGAGGACACCATCACCACCATGATGAGGTTTTTGTCGTCTATAGGGTGGCCAATAGCTGCAAGCTCATCTGAAATAATCTTGATGGACTGCACATAGTCTTGGACGGAAGACGTGCCTCGTCGTGTGCCATGAAGCTTGGAGCGCAGTTGGAGAATACGAGATAGGGTGCGTGAGGCAAATGCACGAGCCAAGGCATCCTAGACATCTTTGGCAGTCTCGTGACCAACAATCAGTGGGAAAAGACGTTCGGTGAGGGAAGATAGCAGCCACGAGAGAATGGTCTTGTCAATCTTCTCCCAGACTGCAAAGTCAGGGTTGGGGAGTTGCACTTCCTTCCCGTCAGTGCCAGTAGAGGAGATGCACTACGGTGGATGGTCGGTGGATCCATCCACCATGCACTGGTATCTGTGACTTTTGAGGATAGGGATGAACTATGCTTTCCACAATTGATAGTTCTCTATTGTTAATTTTAAGGAAAGACATGGGAGGATATTGGTGGAGGCAACGGAGGGCAGTTGAGGCTTTGCCATCGAGGAAGAAGTCTGCATGACAACGGCTTGGGCCTCAAGCACAGATTGCTGCGATGTTCTAGTCATCACAGGGGCTTGAGTATCACAGCTGGCCATGGATCTAGGAGTTGTTTGGCAGAGGTTCTCTGATACTAGGTAAAAGTAAGAGGTGAAGAGAGAGAGAGACACATGAGTCTTCCAGAGAATGCAGTCAGTGCATCATCCATGACACTGCTGGGTATATATATATATATATATATATATATATATATATTGTATGCAACATTTACATGTTACAAGGGTAAGGATTGGGGTTCCACCAGAGGTGGAATGTGTACAACAACTTTACAACAACCTGATAAAGATGAGCTTTGTTACATTAGGCTAACAGCTAATGGCGCATCTTTCACTGCGTTATCCTTAATAGGTAGCACTGGGGGTGGTGGACCAGGTGCACGTGCTCATGGCGGTGATGGTTTTAACGACAATCGCACTGTCGCACAAATAGGTGACCAACTGCCTCTTTCCAGGGCATGAGGCAGAGATGGAGGAGGTGATGGATAGTTTCCCCTTGATGGTGGGCATCCTCTATAGTTGCCTCTTTCTCATCTTCCTCAACACCTGCTATGGCATTGGCTACATGGCTGCCTAATCCTTCTATCTATTGCATGCAAACACCGATCACCAAGATAGGTGATCACCGTGGAATTTGCAAGGAGGTCGTGCATCCGTGGTGATGTACCCGAAAGGCCATAATTGGTCTTTGTGTTCTTGTATTTAGGAACATACATCATCCACTGATCAGTTTTTAGTTTGTTCAGGTTGATAAGAACAGTCGTTGTTGCAATGTCTGGGAATATGCACAATCCCCCAGTTTCTAAATGTTGGCAATAATTTAGATCTCTGGTTTAATCTCCTCACCAGGAAGAACATGATGTATGCTCTTGTGAGTTATAGTTACTGTTTTCTTACTGGGTTCTCTATTCATATACTTTTGATTATCCTTTTTCCCTCTATAAAATATGGCTTGTATGAACTTATATACGCCTTTCGATTTTTGATGAAATGAAATAAATGAGTAAATATCTCACGTCTAGTTCTACTGCGAATGGTAGAAACTAACAAATTTTTTTTTTGTTGGAAAAGAATTTTAGATCAAGTGAGGAGCAGCAATGGGACCCAGAAGGAGGGGGGGTGGTCAAAGGTGGGGGGGCAGCGCTTGGACCGGGGGGGAGCATGGGGACTTGTGAGGGATCCAAGGGTGGGTGGGGGGAGGGTAGGGCGGAGGAGTCAACACAAAGTTTTTTAAAAAATATTTGTTAGTGGCTGGTAAACTTCATTGACATATTATTTTAATGGCAGCAACCAACAGTCGCTGACATATGTGTCATATGTCAATGACTTTAAGTAATTTAGATACCCCATGTATGTCAGTAGTTATAAATCGCTGACATATATTTTACGTGTCAACAATTTATATCAACCGCTGACAAACATTAGTGGACGACAGATTTGTCAACGATTATATAACCACTGACATATATCTTTGTCAATGATTTTACATTTTTTGTCAACGACTTATAACTGCTGACATAGGCCCATTATGACCCATAGGCCCAATTTGACCCATCAAGGCAGCCAGGCTTTGGTCATTTGGCCACGTGTCCTCGGGATCAGCCACTAGACCTCGAACACGCTTCAGCCAAAACAACGCCTAAGGGTCCCAAAGGTTGTCTTTGGACACCGCAGAGCCTGTTTGAGCAAGACCCGGTCTACCAGGTAGACCACGAGTCTCTTGCTCGAACCTTTCGCGATATATCATCTGAGGCTCCCAGCACCGAACAGTGTCATCGAGCACCGGGCACTGCGTAGCCTTGCCAACTGCCAAGCAGTCCCTTGCGCAGCGTCCCATGGCTTGTGACCCTGGGCGGCCCTTCGCCTACCAAAGGAAGTTAATATGATGGCATGGCACGTACCCTACGATCAGGCGCATTAGTGGCGTGGAATCCCAACAGGCGCCTCAAACGGACAACTCCCCGCTTGGGGATTTCAATCGACGCGTCCCTTCCATCATCATTAAAGAAGATTATGTCCGGACCTTTTGTGTACCTCGTCTATAAAAGGAATAGGTAACCCTCATGCAAAGGTACGAGACTTCGCTCATGCACACTCGCCTACGCATGAATCCACACACCCGAGAACCTTCCATTCCAGCCTTCTTTACAGTCTAACCCGACTTAGGCATCGAATGGTTCCCCTGGTTCTTCAACCGGGCCCCCTGATCCTTCTGGGTTTTGCAGGCCTTCGTTCGCACCGGAGACAGCTCCTTCCTTTCTTCTCTATGTTAGTGGAGGCCCATTTGGCCCACGGTAGAATAGGAAACTACGTCCACATTTTTGGCACTGTCTGTGGGAACGGCGACTGCCATGGCTCGTGGACGATCCTCTCACCAGAACCCCAATGGCAGGGTGATAGGGTTTTTCCAGTCACACATGGACTCACGTAACCATGCCCTTCCCGCTGGCGATGACAGTGCTCCCACCGGAGCTACTACCAACGGACATGTGGTCAAAACCCCAACTTCAGCCTAGGAGGTAGCCGAGCTCCGAGGGTAGTTGCAGCAGTTGATGGGGGTCTGCCAGGGACTCTAGGCCTAATTGGAAAGGCAGCCTACCCCAACAATCTCCCCACCACCAGAGCAGCAGGAGAAGTCGTCACGGCGACAACCGCCTGTTTCGTCGGAGTGTCGCAAACAACGTGAGGAGTCGGCTCGACTGTCGCGAAGAGCCCCGTCACCCCTCCGAACAATAGAACGGCAGGACAACTCAGCCCACCAGTTTTCTGAGGCTCCTCTTCCTCCGTGCTCTGTCGTCGGTGCGAACTCCCACGGGTGAAGATGCGAAGGCTCTACAAATTCCGATCAGGAATTAGCCAGGCGCCTCCATCACGCCATTGACCTTGAACGCCGCATGGACGCGATGGTCCAAAGGGCTGAGGGCAAGGCTCTGGGTGATGATGACCTAGACTTCTGCTCCTCATTTTTCGCAGAGATCCTGGAGGCTCGGGTCTCCTTGAAGCTCACCCTACCCTCCATCGCTCCTTATGACGGCACCTTTGACCCGACGGACCATATCCATGAGTTTGAGTCGCACATAGTGCTCCGCATTCGCCAAGTGTAGGGCCTTCTCGGCCACGTTGAAGGAGACCACGCGAGCATGGTTTGAAACCCTCCCCGCCTCCATATCCTCCTTCCACCAATTAAAGAAGTCCTTTAGAGACAATTTCTTGGGTGGAAGGTCACAGCCTCGCCTAGTGGCCTCCCTTCTGTCCGTTCGGTAGAAGAGAGGGGAAGCTCTCTGGGACTACGTCAAATGGTTCCAGACTGAGGCGCTGCACATCCCACACCTGGATGTCCCGCTCGCCACCAGTGCCCTCATCCAGGGCACCCGCGATGGATTTCTCTAAAGGACGTTGGGGGTGCAACAGCCAATGACCCTCGCTGAGCTCCTCTCCACCGCCCAGTGCCACGCTGCGTGCGAGGAGAGTCTGGCAGCCGGCCGAGCCGAGCAGGGTGAGCCGACGGAGAAGAGGCCTTCCGACAACAGTTTCGACTGAGAAAGAAAGAAGGTCCGGTGCAAAGAGGACTCACCGTGCTGACCACGCCCCTTCACCGACTATACCCCCGTCACGGTAGCCCCTGAACAGATCCTCGCAGAAATCCGGGAGGAACAGTATGTTCGGTGACCACCAAGGATGTGCTCTGATCCCCGCAAGCGCAACGAAAACAAATATTGTCACTTTCACAGCGACCACGGCCACGACACTTCAGAGTGCTTCCAACTCAAGGACGAGATCGAGTCCTTGATCAAGCACGGCTATCTGGGACGCTACGTGCGCCGGAATGATGACTGCCCAAGACTCCAAGAATGAACCCCCGAGCAGCCCATCAATAACGAACCAAATGGGCAGGAGATCAACGTGATCCTGAGAGATTTCAGCGTGGGCAGAGAAAGCAACCAAAGCCGATGCGACTACGCCCAAAGGGTGCACCTGGTGGACAGGCCCCCGGTGCCTTGGCCAAGCCCTTATCCCCCCAATCCAGCATGTGCACGATCTGGGGAGGCCATAATCTTCTCAGACAATGACCTTGTAGGAGTTACAACTCCACACACCAATGCGTTGGTCATCTCGGCCACCATTAACCATTGTACTGTGCATCGCATTCTGGTGGATAATGGAAATGCCCCTAATGTGTTGGCTTACGACTGCTTCTTGATGATGGGCTTAAAAGCCGACCAGCTCTCCCCAATAGAGTCACCTCTGTTTGGCTACTCTGGGGTCTCAGTGCATCCCATGGGTGGATAAGCCTCCCTATCACCCTAGGGACAACACCAAAAAATGTAGCCAAAATGGTGGATTTCCTCGTGGTCCAGAGCATGCCAGGGTACAACACCATTCTCGGCAGAGGCCTGATTGGCCACATCAAAGCTGTGTCCTCATCTCTACACCAGAAGATGAAGTTCCCTACTCCACATGGCGTTGGAGAGGTGCTCGGCAGCCAACGCGATTCTCGGTGGAGTTATGTTCTCTCCTTGTGAGACAAACGACCCACTGAGAACCCACAAGTTCTACCTGCACCGACCAGTGAGCCCTCCAACAGTCGAGGAACGCCTGCCGAAGATCTGCTTCCTATATGAGTACACGACGACCCCGAACACGTCCTCTACATTGGTGCGCTGCTGCCAAAAGCTGAACAACAACGCTACAAGGTTTTTTTGCTGGCCAATCTAGACGTGTTTGCGTGGTCGGACGATGAGTTGCCGGCATCCCTCCGAAGGTGATGACTCAGCACCTTAATCTGGATTCAAGGGTGCCTCCAGTCCAACAGAGGCGGCGATCTGTCAATAGAGAGTGGTAGACCGTGATCTACGATCACGTTGTCAAAAGCCGAGCGGTTGGGCTTCTCCGAGAAGCCCAATATCCTAGGTGGATCGACAACGTGGTTCTCATACGCAAGGCCAATGGAAAATACTGCGTTTGCATGGACTACAAGAACCTCAACAAGGTGACACCCAAGGACAACTTCCCTCTGCCGCGCATCGACCAGCTGGTGGACCCCACCTCCAGGCATGAGCTTCTCAGCTTTTTGGATGCTTACTCTGGTTATCACCAAATCAACATGCATCCCCCTTACCAGGACGCCACGACGTTTGTAACTGACCTCGGCCTTTACTGCTTCACCAGAATGTCGTTCGGTTTGAAAAACGTAGGCGTGACCTACCAGCGACTTGTCAACAAGATGTTCGAGTAGAAAATAGGGCATAATATGGAGATCTACATCGATGACATGTTGGTCAAGACGTGCCCAAGCGCCGACCACATTACCGACCTGGAGGAAACCTTTGCCACCTTGCAAAGGTGCAACATGAAGCTCAATCTGACCAAGTGCGCATTCGGAGTACGCTCGGGAAAATTCCTCAGCTTCCTCATGTCCAATCGGGGAATAGAGGCCAACCCCGAGAAGATCTAAGCAATACTGGAGATGAGCAGTCCGAAGACTGTACGCGATGTTTAGCGGCTCACTGGACGCCTCGCGGCTCTTAATCGCTTCATGTCCCGGCCAGCCGTAAGGAGTTTTAACTTCTTCAAGTTGCGGTGAGTCCCCAAAGGTGCCTCACCGCAAGGGGGGCAAGTACGGTGGACCGAGATGAAGGTGTATCTTGCTGCCCCGCCATTTCTTTTAAAGTCGGTACTCAGAGAATAGCTGTTCATGTATCTCTCAGTTACAGAACACTCCATTAGCACGGTGTTGATCTGAGAAGAAGCAACAGCACAACACCCAGTCTACTATGTAAGCAGAGTACTTCAAGAAGCTGAAAGAAGATACCCTTGAGCGGAGAATCTTGCTTTGGCTCTCATCACGGTTGTGTGGAAGCTCAGGCCATATTTTCAGGCCCATCCATTCACAATACTAACCTACCAGTCACTGAAGCTTATCCTACAGCACTCAGAGGCTTCCAGAAGACTCATCAAATGGCCATTGAGCTCGGGGAATTTGACATCAACTACCGACCAAGGACGGCTATCAAGGCACAAGCGCTAGCGGACATCGTGGCGGAATGCACCCTTCCGACCGAGAAGGACCCCCCATTGGCAGATGAGCCCCCATGGGAGCTCTACGTTGACGGGTCCTCTTATGTCACTGGAAGCGGAGTAGGGCTGGTCCTTATCTCCCCCAAAGGGTTGGAATTCCAATACGCCCTCAGGTTTCGCTTCGCTGCCTCCAACAACGCAGCCAAATTCGAAGCACTACTGTCCGGCGTACGAATGTCAAGGAACCTTGGAACACTTCGGCTATGTGCCTTTAATGACTCCCAGCTGGTTGCCAGTTAGGTTAATGGACAGTTCGAGGCGAGGGAGCCCCGCATGGTGCAATACCTTCAACAAGTCAAGGGCCAGGAAAAGGCCTCCTCTACTTCGAGGTCGTACATGTCCCACGGGAGCAGAATGCACAGGCAGACACACTCGCTAGAGTAGCGTCTTCAAGCAACATCACCCCTTCTCGCTCCGTGTTCATCGAAGAGCTTGCTTCGTCGAGCATTGAGATGGATGTAGCGGCCATCAAAACTGATCAACTGGCCCTGAGCTGGAAGGATCTTGTTCTGGCATATTTACTCCGAGGAGAGCTTCCTCCCGATCAAGTTGAAGCTCGCAAGATCAGGCTACGCTGCCAAAAGTTCACCATCGTCGAAGGTGAACTGTATCGACGTTCCTTGTCGTGACCCCTCTTACGGTGCCTTAGCCCTTTCGAGGCAACACCGGCTATAGAGGAGGTACACGAAGGTTTGTGTGGAAGCCACATAGGTGGAAGAACTCTGGCGCATAGCATCCTCTGAGTAGGGTTCTAGTGGCCTTCTCTTTAAAAGGACTGCACGTCATACACAAAGAAGTGCCCGGAGTGCTAGAAGTTCGAGCAGCTCATCTGCCAGCCTGCCGCACAGCTACACTCCCTCTTTGAGCCGCGCCCTTTCGCTCGGTGGGGGATCGATATCATGGGAAAATTCCCAGAAGGTCAAGGTCGGAAAAAGTTCCTGCTCATCGCCATCGACTACTTCACCAAGTGCATCGATGCAGAGCCTGTTGCTACTATCACCGACCAGGCAACATGGAAGTTTGTTTGGAAGAGTATCCTTTGTCGATTTGGCATCCCCAAGGTGATCACCTCTAATAATGGGAAGAAGTTCGATAGCACATTCTTCAAACAAAGGTGTTCGGAGCTTGGCATCTACAACCACTTCACCTCAGTCGTGCATCCCCAGGCTAACGACTTGGTCGAGAACGCCAACCGTACACTACTGCATGGGATATGTACGAGGGTGGAGGTCACGGGAGGATCATGGATCGAAGAGCTCCCCAACGTACTTTGGTGCCACTGAACAATTGCTCGGGTGGCCATCCAGGAGACCCCCTTCCACTTGGCCTTTGGCACGGAAGCCGTTGTGCCCCTGGAGGTAGCCCTTCTAGCATTTCAAACAAACCACTTTGACGAAGCAGCCAATAACCGTGCGCTAAGGAAGAACCTAGACATGCTCGGCGAACGCTAAAGCAACGCCAGCATAAGGCTGGTCTCCTACCAGCAACGGCTCACGCAGTATTATAACTCCAGAGTCCGTGCATGGCACTTCTTCGAAGGGGGTCTTTTTTTGCGCCGTTGCTCCACTTCGGACCCCTAAAGAGCAACATGCAAACTCGCCCCGAAATGGGAAGGACCTTATAAGGTCATCCAGGTTCTTGGAAAGGGTTCCTATAAGCTGTCTACCCTTAGCGGCGAAGCCATCCCAAGAACTTGGCATGCATCTAATTTAAAGGCTTACTATTTATAAAGGCGTTCTTGTCCGACGTCCTACTTCTCTTTTTCCAGTTCTATCGATTTGTGGAAGGGTGTGCGGTACAACCCCTAGTTGGAGCTCTTCAGCTTGAAAAACTAGCATGGTACCTAAAAAACCCTAAAAATACAAGGATGTTTGATACAACCCCTGGCTGAGAGCTCTTCAGCTAGGGAAGCCTAGGTGGTACCTATCCTAAAACAGAGGTGTTCGGTATAAGCCCTCGGTCGAAGCACTTCAGCTCGAAAGACCTGCGTGGTGCCTACGAACCTCTAGACATCGACGAACTCTAAATTCAAACAGAACATAACAAGGAAGAAGATAGAAAAAGGATGATTTTTTCATTTCGTCAAAGGAAATGTACATAATCCCACTAAGGTCAGGTTACATACAAAAAGAAAAGCAAAAAATTCATGGCTTAAGGAGCTTGTTCAGAGGGGCTAGCCTCCTCACCGTCGGAAGACATCCACCCGGCTCAAAAGCTAGCGAAACTGATCCCGTCGAGGTGAGAGTCCTGTGTCCACCGACGACACTCCTGAAGAGCGCCGTCGAAAGCTTCCTGGGCGTACTCCACCGATGCGTGAAGATGCCCTCACCGATCACCGACCTCGAGGCCGATGGCGTAACAACCCGCTCCATAGGGTTCCAGATCCTTCTGAAATTCTGTACTAGACTAGTATGCTGCCACACCCTGAGCTTCCGCCTCATGAAGCACTGAGGAGATGGCGTTCTTCTCGACTTCGGTGATAGTAACCTTCAACTCTGAAGCCTTCACGGTCGCATGTAGGTCGTTAATTTCCTTTGCTACTTGGCCTCGTGGCATTGGCTCTGCTCCTCCCACTTTGCCGAAGCTGCGACCTCGGCATCCCAAAAAACTTGCTGCATTTGTGCTTGGGTGGCCAGCTTGCGAAGTATTTTGACTGACCGCACTATGCTGCGGGCAACCTCTTCAGGGTCGATGTCATCGACGCTTCCTCTCGACGAAGGCACCATGTCTCCTTCCTCGCTAGCTGCCGCATCGCCCGAGCTCTCCCCCATGCATCGTCGGAGCACTTCTAATTGCTCTGTGGTAGGGCAGGGGGGCAGAGCTCAAGTCGGGGGACCTGCCCGGAGACATTCTAAGGCTACCTCCAAATCCGCCTTTATAGGCTGAACCGGGGTCCTTACTGCGAGCACCCTCTACAAGGGTGCGCGGTCCTCCTCAGACCCCGCGCTCGCCTTAGCCGCCCCGATGGCCTACTTGGAGGTAAGGACAGCCTCCTCGACCACTCGTTCGGTAACCGCACTTGCCGTCGCCACCTCCAAACCTTCAGCTTACGGATGCGGCTCTAGTTCGGTAACCAAACTTGGCAACTGCCCTACGGTTGCGGCTCCAGTGGTTGGCTATAATACCCTAAAGTATAAAATGATAAATAAGCTAGAAACGGTCGGGAAAACATAATGCAATTTTTTAACAGATGGAGAGATTAAGCAAATTTGGATCAATCTAAGCCCTGACTGAAAATGTGCTAAAGGATACTATTATTGGTAAAGAATATTACTAATGATAAATAATAATTATATTATTAAAGGATACTATTAAAGGTAGACATATTGGTAAAGGAAGAGGATAAGGATATGGATATATCCCTGTTCACACTAAACCTAGGATAAAATAAGAGGAAAACAATATAAACGTAAATAGGAGAGGCATATCTAAAATTATAAAATATAGGTTTTTCGTGCAAATGATACATTTTTTGGGGACCCTGATGAAATTTCTATAGACCCTCTGAGACACAATCAGATTCCCAGTCGCAGATCATTCGGAGCCTAAACAGCCGATCGGGTGGTTAGGAATGGACATATCTCTAATTTCTAAAAGTCAAAGGTAAAAATGTTAAAGACACAAAAGTTAGGGAGTCAAGTGAAATAATATTTAAAAATCCTATAAACTCTTAGATAAATCAAGAATTATCTGGAATGTCCTGGAAAGGGACACTTGTCCCACATCTAAGGGATGCTTATCCCCAAGGGACACTTGTCCCACATCCATGGGATGCTTATCCCCAAGGGACACTCGTCCCACATCCATGGGAAGGCAACCCAGGATTGTGCCACCTCTGGGGACATGTGTCCTCGTCCTATGCTTCCCCTCCTCCTCTAAATACCACCCCCTCTCCATTCCTCCTCCTCCATTCCATCCATCTCCTCCAAGCCTCCAAATAGGGTCAAGTAGAAGAGAAGAGAGAAGAGAAGAGAAGGAGTGCCCATCCCGAAGTTCTGCCGATAGGTAGGTTCTTTTATGTTAGTTCCAAATACCTAGTGAGTGAAAGTGCTACTTTTCGTGTTCTTCTAATCCTTCGCTACGTCGAAACGATGTCGGTTCATTTTCTCAGAATCTCCCGTTACGCCGAAGTGCTACCGGTTCGATTTCTCGAAATCTCTCGTGACGTCGAAATACTGCCAATTCGTCTTCTCGTAATCCCTCTCTATGTTGGTTTGTTCACTCAAAACCCTTCTCTATGATGGGACTTTACCGGTATGTTTTCTCGAAACCCTTCTTTATATTGGAACTCTGTCGGTTTGTTTTCTCAGGATTTCCATCCACGCTGGAATGTCGTCCGTTTGCTTTCTCAAGATTCCTCTCTACGCCGGAATGCTGTCCGTTTGATTTCCCAAGATCCCTTCTACACTGGAATGCTGTCCATTTGATTTCTCAAGATCCCTCTCTCTACGCCGGAATGATGTCCGTCTGATTTCTCAAGATCCCTCTCTATGCCGAAATACTGCTGATTTAGTTTTTCATCTGGTATGCCGCTAGTTTAATTCTTAGAATTCCACCTTATGCTAAAATATATTACCAGACTATTTCTTATTTTTCTACGGACTTTGAGTTGTCAGCTTGCTACATTGAAATCGTGAACTCAAAAGTGGAATTTATGCCGGTTAGGGGGCTATGGTCTAGTTCCGGGAAGATTCTGAATACTCTTAGTGTCCAGTGGTACCATTTGGAGAGTAATGGCCTGGTGCTTGGCATACACCATCAGTGAAGTGTTTATAGTATCTGGCTAACAATTCAAAATTCGTGAAAATTGATTGTTATGGAAGTGTTTAGTGGTAAACTTGGATTTCATCTCGACAAAAGCAGTGATCGTGTTCATTATTCAATTTACTTGTTTACATATTTTACACTTTGAGATCTGAAATTAGTAGCGTTAATTCTTTTATATTGCGATATGTGAACTCTTACGTTATTCTAAATCCTCATTTTCTCGTTATCTTATTTTAAATCTTCCTCTTGTTTTGCATACTACTAGTGATTGAAATTAACCTAAAGGAATCTACTGGGCACGTTTTGCTCATCCCTATCTTTTCAACATTTTTCAGGTGACTATCAAGTTTGAACATAGCGGGCAGGGCTGTGCGCTGAGAAACTCCCTTCTTATTGTAATAGAGTTAGATAGGCATATCATGTTTAGTACATCTTAGATGTCCTAATGAGTTTTGTTTAAATAGTTTTTCATGTATCTTGAGACTCTCAGGCATTATGCCAACTTATATATTGTAATAAATGTTTCGTTAGTTATCGTTTTAATCTATTACGTCTTGATATTTCCGCTGCTATTGGGACGTGACAGATTTAGTGGTATCAGAGCCCGGTTTTTGGAGCCTTATAGTGTTAGGATTATTAGACTCCAACAATCGATAACTAATCGGTGAGGTGGATAGAAAAGAAATTGGGAAAAAGATTGAGTTATATTAGTTATATAAGATGCAATTTCATTTGATTAAAGGTTATGTGTAATTCATGTGGTTTCTCCAGCACAGATGGCCAATCGAAGAGTTGAGGTACTTATCCAACTGCTCCAAGAATGGAGAAATGATGAGGGAGATTTCGCACAAGAATTAGAACATATGCGTGTAACAATGGAAGGGTGGTTACGTGAAATAGTAGGATATGCTTTTGAGAGCATACAGAGCAAATCCTTGCATGTGGTATGGTGCTACAAGAACTATTAGATTGGATAGAGGATAGACTTGGACTTTTACAAATACGAATGGAGGGCCATTGGGAGCAAATTCGAGATTTTGCCTATGAGCTGCATTACAATCATAGGGAGCCTAATGAAGAATCTGTTGGTTCTGTTAACAACCCTGGAGGAGAAGTAACCTCGGAAAGTTCAGTATAAGAATTATCTATGACTATGTAAATAGGCTAGTAGCCAGAAGTCTTGACAATATACTGACTAGTTAAGGTTTTGACCCGCTATCAATTTTGTTCGACTTGTAACGATAGCGGATTAGTAGTTAGAATGATGGAATGTAAAAGTTGGCTTGACCCACTATCAATTTTGTCTAACTTGTAATGATAGTGGGACTAGAGGTTAAGGCATGTAAGCATGATATAATGTAAGCGTGATATTAGACTAACTACTTATATAAACTCTTGATGTGATAATTGATCTAACTATGTTTGGTTTCTAATTTTGGACCCAGATATAAAATGGAAGGAGAAAATGCACCCTGGAAGGACCTTCAATATATGATTCAAGGACTAACAACAACACTTGGTATAGTTGCACAACAGGGAAATCACCAAAATAATGGAGAGATGTACAAGAATTTTAGAAGCATGAATCCTCCAAAGTATGTCGGCAATCCAAACCCAGATGAGGCAGAAAACTGGATAAAGAAAATAGAAAGAAATTTCAAGGTAACTCATTGCCCGGAAGAGGATAAAGTTAGGTTAGCAACCTTTCAATTAGAAAAAGATGCAAGGGCCCAATGGGAGGCCATTGAGGTCACTATGGCTGAGAGAAACATCACTTGGGCGGAATTTGTGGAACTTTTCAATAATCAGTATTCTCAGAGGAGATTAGAGAGACGAAGGTTATGGAATTTATCAACCTGAAACAGAGGAATTTGACAGTAATAGAATATGAATATCAATTTGATAGATTATCTAGATATGCTCTACATTTGGTTGCCATTGAAAAGTTGAAAGCCAGAAGATTTCTGAACGGACTGAAGCCTAGTTATGTTACTCAATTGACCCCACTGCTAATATCTACTTATTCAGATATGGTAAGAAGGGCTTTGGCTTTAGAATGTGCAACTGAGATGACAAAAAAAATTAGGAGCAAGTTTGAAAACAACAAAAGGAATTCGACTTCTACTTCTGGGATAGTTAAGTCTAGAAATAACAAGAGAAAGAATGAAGGCAGAAGTATTACACAAGCACCCAAGATGCCAAAGCAGATCGATGATAATTTTGAGGTAGAAAAAGTGACATGTACTCATTGCCAAAAAATGGGACACACAGTAGATGAATGCTGGAAGAAGTTAGGTGCCTGTTTGAAATGTGGAAGTCGTGAACACCGCATCCCAGCTTCCCCACAACTTCAAGGCCAGTCAAATGCACCTCAAAGAATTAATTGGAAACTAGGAAGATTACAAGCTGTGGAATGACAGACGAGAATCAGGAAGGGGGAATCATCGAAGGTACTCTCATCGTCCACTCGAAACTCACTTTTGTTCTATTTGATTCTAGAGCTACACATTCATTCATTTCTTAGACCTTTGTCAATACCTTGAAGTCAAAGCTAACCGCCCTACCTACTAGAATAAACATATCAACCCCCATTAGTTCTGGGATAAATCTCAATTTCTATTGTCCATCCGGTGAAATACTCATTAAGAACCAGAACTTTTCAGTAGATTTAATTTGCCTTGACATGGATAGGTACGATGTAATATTGGGAGCTGATTGGCTGTCACAGTATCATGTCAAATTAGACTGTCGGTTAAAATAACTCACCTTTATAGAAAAAGATATACTCCCCGTAACTTTTCCTATTATACATAAATCTCAACCTACAATTCTTATATCTGCCCTTCGAGCCCAGAAACATCTACAAAAGGGTTGCATAGCTTATTCAGCTTCAGTAGTGGTACCAGATTCCCCAAATCCTGAACTTGAAAAGATTCCAGTGGTGAGAGAATATCCAGACGTGTTCCCCACAGATTTACCAGGTTTGCCCCATGAGCGAGAAGTAAGCTTTTCTATAGAGCTAATTCCAGAAGCTGCCCCAGTTTCCAAGACACCTTATAGAATGTCTTTAGCAGAAATGAAGGAATTAAAGAAACAGTTGACTGAACTATTGGACAAAGGGTTTATCAGACCAAGCACTTCACTGTGGGGAGCACCAGTCCTATTTGTCAAATGGAAAGATTGATCATTAAGATTGTGTATAGACTACAGACAGCTGAACCAGTTGACAGTTAAGAATAAATACCCTTTACCAAGGATCGATGACTTATTTGACCAATTAGCTGGAGCACAATACTTTTCCAAGATTGATTTGAGGTCAGGATATCATCAATTGAGGACCAAAGAGGAACATATTCATAAGACAGCTTTCAGGAGCAGATATGGACATTATGAATTTGTGGTCATACCTTTTAGATTGACAAATGCTCCAGCAGTTTTTATGTAGCTAATGAATAATATATTCAGACCTTATCTGGATCAGTTTATAGTGGTGTTCATTGATGATATATTGATATATTCTAAGAATAAGGAAGGGCATGAGTCTCATTTAAGGATTACCTTACAAACATTAAGAGAATATAAGTTATATGCCAAGCTAAGCAAGTGTGAATTTGGTTAGAAAAGGTAGCCTTTTTGGGACATGTTATCTCGAAGGATGATATTTCTGTGGATCCTTAAAAAATTGAGGCTAATCAAAAGTGGGGAGACCCATTACTGTCACAGAGATTAGAAGTTTCCTGGGTATGGCCAGCTATTATCGAAAATTTGTAAAGGATTTGCTAAAATTACTGTACCTTTAACCAGATTAACCAAGAAAGGGGTTCCATTTGTTTGGGATGAAAATGTGAAGCTAGTTTCCAAAAATTGAAAGAATGTCTGACTTCAGCTCCTATACTCACATTACCCATTGAACGAAAAGATTATGAAGTTTACACTGATGCTTTAAATGTGGGCTTAGGTTGTGTACTGATGCAAGAAGGAAAAGTTATTGCATATGCTTTTAGGCAATTGAAGACACATGAAAAGAACTATCCAGTACATGATCTAGAGTTGGCTGCAATAATATTTGCCCTTAAAATTTGGAGACATTATTTGTAAGGAACCCAATTCATAGTACATAGTGATCATAAAAGTTTGAAATATTTGTTTTCTCAAAAGGAATTGAACAAGAGACAGAGAAGGTGGCTAGAATATATTAAAGATTTCAACTTCTCTATCCAGTATCAACTAGGAAAAGGAAATGTAGTAGCCGATGCTCTAAGTAGAAATCCAGTGGGACAATTATCATGTATGATTTGCGACGAGTGGAAATTACTGGAGCAATTTTCAACACTAAATTTAAATGTGGACACTCCAGAAGATCATATTATGACTGCTAGCCTAAGAGTCCAATCAGATATTTTGAAGGAAATCAAAGAACAACAAGATAATGATCCAGCAATAGTGGAAATCAAGGAACAATTGAATAACAGGCCTGAATTTCACATGGACAATAAGGGAAGGCTTATGTTCCAAGAGAGAATATGTGTGCCAGATCATCAAGAAATTAAGAGAAAAATATTAGAAGAAGCCCACAAGACTCGTTATACAATTCATCTAGAAGCAACAAAAATGTATCAAGATATGAAGAAGACATATTGGTGGAACAGTATGAAGAGGGAAATAGCTGAATATGTCTCCAAATGTCTAACATGCCAAAAAGTTAAGGCAGAACATCAGGTGCCTGCTGGGAAATTAAAATCGTTAGAAATACCAGAATGGAAATGGGATAGTGTTGGTATGGATTTTATTACAGGATTACCAAAAACGAGAAGTGGTCATGATGGCATTTGGGATGTTATAGATCGTTTGACCAAGGCAACACATTTCTTACCCACAAAGACAAAATGGTCTGTAAATATTCTGGCAGCACTATATATAAAGGAGATTGTTAGATTGCTTGGAATTCCAATAAATATTATTTCAGACAGAGATTCTACATTCACATCACATTTCTGGATTGGATTACAATCAGCCTTGGGAACAAAGTTGAATTTTAGCACGCATTTCATCCTCAAACCGATGGGTAAACAGAAAGGATTAATCAGGTTGTTGAAGATATGTGTAGAGTATGCATTCTAGATTTTGGAGGTGACTGGCAAGAACATTTACCACTAATGGAATTTGCCTATAATAATAGCTATCAATCCACCATCCAGATGGCACCATTTGAAGCTCTATATGGCAGGAATTGTAGATCTCCCATATGTTGGAAAGAAATTGGTGAAAAACAAATGATTGGGCTAGAAATAGTCCAGAAAACAACTAATATTATCCAGATAATCAGGCAAAGGATGAAGGCAGCCCAAGATCGACAAAAAAGTAATGCAAATCAAAGAAGAAGAGAGTTGGAATTCCAAGATAGATACCATGTGTTCTTAAAAGTATCACCAATAAGAGGACTTAAGAGGTTTGGGATTAAAGGAAAACATAGTCCCCGATTCATTGGACCTTTCGAGATCTTAGAACGAATTGGGGAAGTTAGTATAAACTAGCCTTGCCCCCTCAGCTTGCAGAAGTACATGATGTCTTCCATGTTTCGATACTTTGGAAATATGTTTATGATCCATCTCACATTATTCAATTCGAAGATCTGGACTTCCAAAAATATCTGACTTATGAAGAACAACCTACCAAGATTTTGGAGCGCAAGATACAACAACTCACAAACAAAAGCATACCAATAGTAAAATCCAATGGAGCAGAAGAGGAAAAGATGAAGCTACCTGGGAACCAGAAGAAACCATAAGAAGAAGTATCCACAACTATTTGAAGGTAAGTATCTTGTCACACCCCGACGCGGAATATCGGAACGCGAGGCAATTGCAAGTAAACGGGTATAGAGCGAGTACTAGACATCAAACCATTGGACAATAATAAATACTAAAATAAATTCATTTCATTAATAATCTTTCAAATGTCTAGTTGCAACCACTAATATCAGAGCCATTCTATAGGGCCCAATTACATCGAAATAAGCAAAAGACTAAACTACGACTCGAACATAATGCTAGGACGCTAGGGTACTCATGATATCACTCATGGTCGTTCCCGTCCTCTTGAGTGTATAGTTCATCATCGGTCTTACCTGAGAACACAATGACAAATAACGCAGGGTGAGCGATAACGCCCAGTAGGACTTAAATCTCAATAGTCAAGCAGGCTTTAAATGATTAATGAATTAAAAGGCAGAGTAACTAATGATAGAGCGAGAGAGTCAAGTAAAAGATAGCAGGATAGCACGTGAACGAAATAGCACAACTTTCCAAATATAGCACAGGTCTCGAGTATAGCACAAAATAGCAGGATGGCCATAGCACAAATAGCACAAAGTACAGCAATAGCACAATAGGTATAGTATAGCACTTTTGTCAATAGACAACGAGAGAACATAACGCTTTTTGATTGTCATTTAGATAGTCAAGATAGATAGGACTCGAGTGTAATGCCAAACACTTTGATCATTTAACTCCCATGGGCACTAGCACCTTTGGCCGCACATCCCAGGACCAGATTGGGCCTTTATATATTGCCAGGTATTAGTTATATTGTTTATCTTTAGACAATCAGTCAATGGCCAATATAGAGTACCAAGAAAAAGATGAGAGCACTAGATGAATAGACAAGATAGTAGAGAGAACGTGAATAGATGAGCGAATAGAGTATAGATGAGAGCTAGTGGACATTGCACGTAACACGTCGAGTAAACGGGCGATAGTAACAGTTGCACAACACGTGCACATGGTGTTGGCAGTCCGGTGGAACTCTCTACCTTTCCCTGGGCATGTTACGCACAGGTCCAGAGGTCCGGCGTGATTCGAGATAAGAGCGAACTTCTAATAGCCGTTTGGATCATATTGATCCCTAAAGGGTATGATAGGTGTTAGGGTACAACCAGCTCATCGACCATATGGGAATCCATGGACAGTGGAGACTTACGAAGGCCTTGAACAAAGACTCACTAGTCCGGAAGAAGGAGTATCCGACGGAGAGTTCGTCCAAGTCAAGAGAGTGTATATATAGAAACAAGTGCTCAACGTTCTAGAGGAATTCTAGAACAGTGGAGCATCGGTATCGGTGTTCCAAAACATCGTGAGAAACGTACACCAGTATATTTAAGAATGAGGCAATTTAATGACATAAATTACCAGATAAATTATGTAACATGTTCATGCCAATTAAGCCATATTTGGATGGTTCAAAGTGTGTGTGCATGTGAATAAGAAAATCATGGACAAGATAGATCATGTGATTGACTTAAATTAATTAAAATATTAAAATATTTACAACTTCATTTTTCAGTGTTTAAAATAGTTAACAAGATATGGGAATAGCTGAAGAACAACAAGACTCGCAAAAGATGGGTTTTCTTGCAAAACGTCAGATCGCTACACACCCTAATGAGGGTCGCGACAGGGTCTTATACAGGTCGTGACGAGCTTGTCGGTTCGGGCAGGCAGGTCGTGACGGGTTCATATGAAGAAGGCGACAGGTCTGTCAGACCAGAAGGTCAGGTCGCGACGGGGCTCCTGTCGCGATCAGATCACGACAGGGATGCTTGTCACAATCTTCCTGAGAACGCGTCCTATCGGGCCATCACGTTCTCAGGTCCTTGGCCTGAGTCCGACAGAGATCTGACATGTTCTTGGTTCTTGGTCAAAACTTACCATGTTTTGACACAGGGACGTTCAAAAAATCATAACTAATTGTACAAGTGATGGAAAATCATGAAGCTAGTTGAAAATTGATCTAGACTGACATGGGTACTTATAGTAATTAGGAATTTGAAAATAAGCATGGTTTCGACAGGCTTTAATCAAATCAAACATGGAGAATAGAACACTGAGAACAGTTGAGATGCAAGAATTAATTGTAAGATAGGATGCATGAAAATTAGGGCTTTCAGGGGCAAAAGATCCCTAATAGCCATCAGTTTCTCCAGTAAAATTTTCGTGGCATGAGATAGAGGGTACATGGAGATCTAGATTCTTGAAAAGGGTTTGGGATCATGTAAGTTGCAGAACATGAAAAATCAAGAAGAAAAGATATGCTCGATGGAAAATTATGAAACCAAAGGGCTTTTGTTCTATGGACGAAACATCCTATAGATAAATTTTCATGGTTCATGCTCGTGAGAATGCCTACCTTTGACTCGTTTTGTCTTCTAGGGTTAAGAACTTGAAGAACGAAGAAAGAATCTTTGAGCAGCCTTTTCCCCACGCGTTTCTCTCCTCCTTGGCCTTTTCCCACGTCTAGCAAACCCTTTGCACGAGCTAGGGCCAGCCATGAGGGTTTTAGAGGAGTATTTAAGCATCTCCCCATTCTATTTCCTATTATGACTATAATTCCTATTTATTCCGAATTTCCTATTTCCCTCTCCCCTTTTTAGGCATGAGATCTCCTTATTTGGGTTAGGTTGGGACCCAAATTCGTGGCCAACCTATTAGGGTAGATTTAGGAATCCAAATCTAACTCAAATTAGTTTCTTAATGCATTAAATACCCCTTTTCTATTTAAGTAATAATTGAGTTATGAATTTAGGGTATTTTCCTATTATTCTTCCTTTAAAAATCCCTATTTTGGCCCACTAATTTCTAATGGGTCCATTTAACAAAGCCCATTACTTTTTTCATTTAATGGGTTTTATTTAATTCTCTTTTATTTGATTTTCTAATTAATTTAATTAGTTTTCTTTTTATATTATTAAATTTTTATTTTTTGAAAAATCCAGGTTGCTACATCCTCCCCCTCTTAAAAGAATTTAGTCCCCAAATTCATATGATCATTCAGGAGAGAATGTCTTACCGAAAAGATCGGAGTACTTCCGTCTGATGATTCCTTCTGGTTCCCATGTGGCTTCTTCCACTCTGCGGTTATTCCATAAGACTTTAACCACATGGATGGGACGGTTCCTGAGCTGTTGCACCTTCCGTTCTAATATCTTGACTGGCTTCTCTTCATACGACACATCTTTGTTCAACACTAACTTCTCGTGTCGAATGATGTGTGTAGGATTATATACATATTTCCTTAGCATGGAGACATGGAACACATTGTGTACACATGCCAGATCCGGTGGCAATGCCAGTCGGTATGCAACCTCACCAATCCTTTCGAGTACTTCAAAAGGACCGATAAATCTAGTACTAAGCTTTCCTTTCACACCAAATCTTTGGATGCCACGAGTAGGTGACACCTTCAAGAACGCATGATCACCGACTTGGAATTCTAAGTCCCGCCTTCTTTTGTCGGCATAGCTCTTTTGTCTGGACTGAGCAGTCTTAAGCCGATCTCTAATCACTTGTATGTCCTTTCTAGTTCGTTGCACCATGTCTGGGCCTAGCCAATGCTGTTCTCCAACCTCATTCCAACATGCAGGAGATCTACAATTTCTTTCGTAGAGTGCTTCGAACGGTGCCATCTTGATGCTCTCCTGGTAACTGTTGTTATAGGCGAACTCGATAAGGGATAGATGCTCGTTCCAATATCCTTGGAAGTCTATAGTGCAAGCTCTCAACATGTCTTCCACTATTTGGTTGGTTCTTTCACTTTGCCCATCAGTTTGTGGATGGAATGCGGTACTAAAGTTGAGTTTAGTACCCAGTGCACCTTGCAGTCCTTTCCAAAATGAGATGTGAATCTCGGATCTCGATCCGAGACAATAGATGATGGAACTCCGTGCAGTCTTACTATCTCCTTGACATATAAGGTAGCTAGTACATCTACCGACAACTTACTCTTTATGGCTAGGAAGTGAGCAGATTTGGTTAGTCGGTCCACAATGACCCATATGGCGTCGAGTCCACCACGAGTCTTGGGTAAACCCAGGATGAAGTCCATGCTAATGCTTTCCCATTTCCATTCCGAAATGTCAAGTGGTCTGAGTACACCAGCAGGGCGCATGTGTTCTGCTTTTACTTGTTGGCATGTAAGGCAGTGTGCAGCATGTTCAGCTACCTCTCTTTTCATGTTTGGCCACCAAAATGTTCTTTTCATATCTTGATACATTTTGGTACCTCTAGGATGAATAGTGTACTTCGTCTTGTGATCCTCATCCATTAATCTTCTCTTCAGTTCTTCAATGTCGGGAACGCATGTCCTTCCTTGAAAGACAAGCATTCCATCTTCGGTCATAGCAAAGTCCGTCTTTCGGCAGAGTTTCCTTGACGCGAACTAAGAATGGATCATCATCTTGTTGAGCTTTGATCTCCTCTAACAGATCAGATTGAATCTTGATATTGGCAACCAAGACTTGATCATCCCTATGCTCAATATTTAAGTCTAACCTTGTGAATTGTTCCAGTAGTAGCATCTCGCCAAGGACTAGACTTGAAACAGATGCCATCGGCTTTCTACTAAGAGCATCAGCCACGGCGTTTCCCTTGCCTGGATGGTATTGGATGTTGAAGTCGGTATTCTAACCATCTTTTTGTCTCATGTTGAGTTCCTTCTGGGAGAATAAGTATTTCAGGCTTTTATGGTCTGAGTAGATAGTGAACTTCTCCGTAGAGGTAATGTCTCCAGAATTTCAAGGCGAAGACCACGGCAGCCAACTCCAGATCATGCATGGGGTAGTTGACTTCATGAGTCTTCAGTTGTCGAGAAGAGTAGGCGATGACTTTCTCCTTTTGCATCAATACAAACCCTAGCCCAATCCCTGAGGCATCGGTGTAGACAGAGAAACCTTCTCCCTCTATTGGCAGAGCGAGAACAGGTGCTGAGGTCAGGCAATCTTTAAGAGTTTGAAAACTTTTCTCACCCTCTTTACTCCAGGAGTATGGATTCTCCTTTGTGTCAGTCATGTGAGAGTAACGGCGATCTTAGAGAAATCCTTGATGGACCGCCTGTAGTAGCCATCCAGTCCTAGGAAGCTTCTGATTTCTGTGACGTTGGTTAGTCTCTCCCAGTTGAGTACAACTTCGACTTTGGAGGGATCAACGGATATGCCGTCTTTTGAGATGGCATGGCCCAAGAAGGACACTTCTTTGAGACAGAATTCACACTTGCTAAGCTTTGCGTACAGTTTGTTGTTTCACAAGACTTGCAATGCAATCTTCAAGTGTCGCATCCCGAGAATTACGCAGCGGATAGTAATAATTTGGAATTAATTCAAGTCGATAATCCGAGACGTGAACAGTCGGCAAATAAGCCTCTAGCTAGCACACACTAAATGTGTATCAATACAACATCATACTAGGGCCCAAATGTTGAATTCCATATAAATTGCATTCAAATCTCAACTTATTGTATTCAAAATGGAAACTAATATAGGACTAAGACTCAATAAAAGGGAAATTACACTTATTTCTCACTTCCTACTACATTGTTCTAACACTCAAAGCCAACTACTATAACTAGACTCATAGTTGGAACGCTCTTCACTCGGACCCATTCCCATCCTCGACTTGCTCTTCCTCTTGAACTTCATAGTCACCTAGATTGGGTAAAAGTAGGGGATGAGCAAACTATCCCAGTAGGATTTATATCTCAATGTGCGGGCAATGATATAAGTGATTAGCAATTTAGAACTAGGTAAGCACGATGGTTGTCATGATATGCATGTACGAATAAAACTCATTAAAACATGATACATGAAACAAGTTAGATAGAGTGATCATGATAGAAAAGATTTTAGAACAAGATGACAAGATAGAACTAGCAACAGATCACTTTGTACAAGCACACAAGATTTCACTTGATGTCAAGAACGCAAGATATCACTATTTGCAATAAATGCAGGATGGCCATATCACGCAAGCAAGCAAGCAAGCACGCACGAGCACGATAATGTAACATAATCAGGCACGTAGACACTAATGTACACCAGAAAAGATCCATCAAGAATGTACACCAAGACACGTGTATGTGGTTATTGTATCTATCATTCAACAAGCAAGCAAGACTCCCAGTGCAGATGCAATGCCAGTAATCATTATACCCCATGGTTAATAGTATATTTATGACTCTCCGTCATTGGGGCTAGACTGGAGCCCTTGGACACTCGCCTGTGCCCAGTCAGCATCTCATTTCAATTTTTAAATGTACATACCCACAGTCATTAACAATGGCCAATGAGGGTTTCAATAAGTAAGCATGTGTAATGTCATGTTCATGATGATGATGAGAATAAGTAATAAGTAAATTGAACATGATTTCATAAGAACAATGGTCAAGAGATAAATTGGGCAGCATAACGGTATGATTTGTACTTTAGTTCAATCTTTACATTAATGGCTTTAGTCTAGATTGTCAATCACACTCACGAGAACAAGAAGAGAGAGGAAGTGCACGCTATCTCCGGGGAACTTCAATGGTACAACCAACTCAGCCTCCAGGTGGGAATCCACATAGAGCGGAGATTTATGGAGGTCTTAGAGAAAATGTCGCTAGTCTATCGATTCGGAATGACTGATAGAGAGCTTCCAAATCCCCAAGAAAGGGCTGCCTAGATGTGCAAGTGTGTAGTGATGTACGCATCTCAATTTACAATCCATCGGTCTCAAACTCGCGGAAAGCACTTAACATGATAGCATGCAATGAACAATGCATTTAACTACACATGGGTTTACAAGATTTTAAGATAATAATTATCATTTTAATCAAGCTAGAACAGTAATAAGAGCGAATCACAAGTTTCGTGAATGATCACATCATTAAGAGAATAATTAGAATACATGTAATTATAGTTTTTAAATAGGTTAATCACTTTTAAGCCATTAAACAGACATCATGAGATGATTAGAACCATGACATGCAGAAAATATGCAGGAAACAGGGGTGCGATTCATGCAATGCTTATATCTTATAAACTAGAGCTTTTCAGACAAAAGTCTCAACATGAAAGTTGTAGGGAACATGGAATAGATACAAACTATGATTTGTAAATAATTTTAAACGACCCCGAGATGCGCAATAAATCAACACAAACGTAAATAGTCTCAGACATGCGCGACTTTGGAAAAATGCCTATAACTCAAGATGTCCTCATTGGAATTCGATGAAATTAGTGGAAAATGAAAGTTAACTTGATGCTCTACACATTGGAATAGGATTTGTTAAGGTTTGGCCTGAGAAAACCTACCTTCGGGGTTGAGGAAGTCTCATTTTTCCATAAAACCTGTGTTCAGACCTCTTGGAGGAGAACGCTTACTACACCCAGTATACTGCATGAACATTGTTCATTCTAGTTGGGTTAGGAATTATAATCGACCCTCTTTCCAAGGGTATAAGCCTTGCAAGGTTTGGTTATGGTTTGACCTACCTTTGGTCTACTTCAAGATGACTATCTGTGTAGGTCGCAGCATAAGCAGTGGGGAAGAAGAACGGCTTGGTGTGGGCGATCTCCTGCTTCCCCAGCCACCAAGAACCATTCCACACGACCCCAACAATATGTAAACTCGTCCCCAAGGGGTTGGTGGAGAGTATTTAAGCTACCATGGTGTTTAGGAGTCCTATTGTGACTAGGAAAGAAGAGTTACGGTTTTGGCTTGTTAGTTTCATAATTTGATGATTTCTTCCTTTATTAGAGTGTGTGAGGCTTTAGGAAACCTCCCACCATAGTTAAGCACAAATTTGTTTGCCAAGAATGCATGTTTTTATCCCAATTCAACTCAAATTGCCTCTTTCTAATTTCAGCCTATTTAGAGTTACGAATTTCCATGTATTTTCTAGCTTTATTTGATTTTTGGGCCAAATGATATCCATTGGCCCAATTATAATATTGGGTCATTAATATATAATGTTGGACGTCTCTCCAACACTTTTATTTAATTTTTGATTGCGTCGAATTTCCATGTTAACGATTTTCTGACTTGTTTCCTAATTTAGATAATCGGTCACAATAACTCTTTAAACCTAGTCCAAATGATTTTTATTGACACAAATTTCTTGATGGGTCATTATAGAATATTATTTGAAGTCCATATATGGTTTTTATTTAATTTTCTGACTCATCCAAGTACGTGTGATAATGATTTTTCGACTTATTTATGAATTACGATAATAAGTCGCAAAACACTTTAAACTTGACTAATCCAATTTTTTCGGCACAAATTTCTTTGTGGAACATTTAGGAGTACTGTGTGGGGTTGATTTATAATTTTTATAGAATGTTTCGATGTGTTTTAGCACATACGATAATGATACGTATGTTTTAAATACTCTGATATTATGGAAATTATTTATTTTCATTTATTTAAATTTTTTATGTAATTAAAATTTCCGAGGTGCTACACCCTCCCCCACATAAGAGAATTTGGTCCCCAAATTCATAGATCATTAATTGGATCTCAATAATTATGATCCTTGAGTTGGTTTTAGGTTTAATTCCTCTAACTTGTTTCAATCATCGGGGATGCTAGTCCAACATCTACACCTATGGCCACCCATATTATTCATTTGGTTCCTTCCACTCCTGTTTTCCTTTCACGGTTGTTATAACTCCATCTTGATCCACCAGATGAACTAGGGTATAACCACTAGATTATTCCTTTTCACTTTTCTCCTTAATGATCTCCCCCACTTAGAAATGTACTGCCACTGTTTGCAGCCTGATTTCCATCCTGAACCATATTTTGTAGGGCCTGTGTGAGTCCTGCCACAGTGTCTTGCATAGCTTGCCACTGGTTGTGAGCCATTGCAGTTGAGTGAGAGAGTTATAAGGGTTCTTGAGAAAAAGGATGGAAACCGATTAATGTCTCTAAATACATTATAAGAGTCAATGGGTAGAAGTTTTTAATTATTTCTAACATATTCCCAGTCTCTACCCATTCTCACCAGGTACTATATTTAATTTCCATGACCTAGGTTCTATAGGTATCTCCTAATCCTGAGACATATATCCTATTTGGTATTCCTAGGCTCTGATACCACTAAACTGTCACGTCCCGAGAATTATGCAGCGGATAGTAATAATTCGGAATTAATTCGAGTCGATAACCCGAGTAGTGAACAGTCGGCAAATAAGCCTCTAGCTAGCATGCACTAAATGTGTATCAACACAGCATCATACTAGGGGCCAAATGTTGAACTCCATATAAATTGCATTCAAATCTCAACTTATTGTATTCAAAATGGAAACTAATATAGGACTAAGACTCAATAAAAGGGAAATTACACTTATTCCTCACTTCCTACTACATTGTTCTAATACTCAAAGCAAACTACTATAACTAGACTCATAGTTGGAACGCTCTTCACTCGGACCCATTCCCATCCTCGACTTGCTCTTCCTCTTGAACTTCATAGTCACCTAGATTGGGTAAAAGTAGGGGATGAGCAAACTATCCCAGTAGGATTTATATCTCAATGTGCGGGCAATGATATAAGTGATTAGCAATTTAGAACTAGGTAAGCACGATGGTTGTCATGATATGCATGTACAAATAAAACTCATTAAAACATGATACATGAAACAAGCTAGATAGAGTGATCATGATAGAAAAAGATTTTAGAACAAGATGACAAGATAGAACTAGCAACAGATCACTTTGTACAAGCACACAAGATTTCACTTGATGTCAAGAACGTAAGATATCACTATTTGCAATAAATGCAGGATGGCCATATCACGCAAGCAAGCAAGCACGCACGAGCACGATAATATAACACTAATCAGGCACGTAGACACTAATGTACACCAAGAAAAGATCCATCAAGAATGTACACCAGGACACGTGTATGTGGTTATTGTATCTATCATTCAACAAGCAAGCAAGACTCCCAGCGCAGATGCAACGCCACTAATCATTATACCCCATGGTTAACAGTATATTTATGACTCTCCGTCATTGGGGCTAGACTGGAGCCTTTGGACACTCATCGTGCCCGGTCAGCATCTCATTTCAATTTTTAAATGTAGATACCCACAGTCATTAACAATGGCCAATGAGGGTTTCA
Source organism: Colocasia esculenta (assembly GCA_014218235.1). Taxonomy (NCBI): domain Eukaryota; kingdom Viridiplantae; phylum Streptophyta; class Magnoliopsida; order Alismatales; family Araceae; genus Colocasia; species Colocasia esculenta. Next base: position 93,106,444 of record CM024755.1, read on the forward strand.
ATAAGTAAGCATGTATAATGTCATGTTCATGATGATGATGAGAATAAGTAATAAGTAAATTGAACATGATTTCATGAGAACAATGGTCAAGAGATAAATTGGGCAGCATAACGGTACGATTTGTACTTTAGTTCAATTTTTACATTAATGGCTTTAATCTAGATTGTCAATCACACTTACGAGAACAAGAAGAGAGAGGAAGTGCACGCTATCTCCGGGGAACTTCAATGGAACAACCAACTCGGCCTCCATGTGGGAATCCACGGAGATCGGAGATTTACGGAGGTCTTAGAGAAAACGTCGCTAGTCTACCGATTCGGAATGACCGAGAGAGAGCTTCCAAATCCCCAAGAAAGGGCTGCCTAGATGTGCAAGTCTGTAGTGATGTACGCGTCTCAATTCACAATCCATCGGTCTCAAACTCGCGGAAAGCACTTAACATGATGGCATGCAATGAACAATGCATTTAACTACACATGGGTTTACAAGATTTTAAGATAATAATTATCATTGTAATGAAGCTAGAACAGTAACAAGAGCGAATCACAAGTTTCATGAATGATCACGTCATTAAGAGAATAATTAGAATACTGTTCATGTAGTTATAGTTTTTAAATGGGTTAATCACTTTTAAGCCATTAAACAGACATCATGAGATGATTAGATCCATGACATGCAGAAAACATGCAGGAAACAAGGGTGCGATTCATGCAACATTTATATCTTCTAAACTAGAGCTTTTCAGAAAAAAGTCTCAACATGATTGTTGTAGGGAACATGTAATAGATGCAAACTTTGATTTTTAAATAATTTTAAATGACCCCGAGATGCGTGATAAATCAACACAAACGTAAAACATCTCAGACATGCGCTACTTTGGCAAAACGCCTATAACTCAAGATGCACTCATTGGCATTCCATGCAATCAGTGGGAAACGAAAGTTAACTGGATGATCTACACATTGGAATAGGATTTATTAAGGTTTGGCCCGAGAAAACCTACCTTCTGGGTTGAAGAAGTCCCATTTTTCCAGAAAACCCGTGTTCAGACCACTTGGAGGAGAACGCTTACTACACCCAGTATACTGCATGAAAATTGTTCATTCTAGTTGGGTTAGGAAGTAGACTCGACCCTCTTTCCAGGGGTATAAGCCTTGCAAGGTTTGGTTATGGTTTGACCTATCTTTGATCGACTTTAAGATGACTATCTGTGCAGGTCGCAGCAGACGTAATGGGGAAGAAGAACGGCTTGGTGTGGGTGATCTCCTGCTTCCCCAGCCGCCAAGAACTCTTCCACACGACCCCAACAATATGTAAACTTATCCCCAAGGGGTTGGTGGACAGTATTTAAGCTACCATGGTGTTTAGAGTCCTATTGTGACTAGGAAAGAAGAGTTGCGGTTTTGGCTTGTTTGTTTCCTAATTTGAGGATTTCTTCCTCTATTAGAGTGTGTGAGGCTTTAGGAAACCTCCCACCATAGTTAAGCACAAATTTGGGTTGCCATGAATGCATATTTTTATCCCAATTCAACTCAAATTGCCTCTTTCGAATTTCAGCCTATTTAGAGTTATGAATTTCCATGCATTTTCTAGCTTTATTTTATTTTTGGGCTAAATGATGTCCATTGGCCCAATTATAATATTGGGTCATTAATTTATAATGTTGGAAGTCTCTCCAACACTTTATTTAATTTTTGATTGCGTTGTATTTCCGTGTTAACGGTTTTTCGACTTGTTTCCTAATTTAGATAATCGGCCACAATAACTCTTAAACCTAGCCCAAATGATTTTTATTGACCCAAATTTCTTGATGGGTCATTAGAGGATATTATTTGAAGTCCATATATGATTTTTATTTAATGTTCTGACTCATCCAAGTATGTGTGATAATGATTTTTATGAATTACGATAATAAGTCACAAAACACTTTAAACTTGGCTAATCCAATTTTTCTCGGCATAAATTTCTTTGTGGAACATTTAGGAGTAATGTGTGGGGTTGATTTATAATTTTTATGGAATTGTTCGATGTGTTTTAGCACATACGATAATGATACGTATGTTTTAAATACACTAATATTATGAAATTATTTATTTGAATTTTTTATATAATTAAAATTTCCGGGGTGCTACATCAGGTGTTCTTCGTCCTCTTCCTTGATATTGGAGTATATGAGGAGATCGTCGATGAAGACGACCACGAACTTGTCAAGGTATGACCAATATATGTTGTTCATGAGTTGCATAAAGGCTGCAGGAGCATTGGTTAGACCAAAAGGCATAACAACAAATTCATAGTGTCCATACCTGCTCTTGAAAGCTGTTTTGAAGATATTGTCATCCTTGATCCTCATTTGATGATAGCCAGATCGATCTTGGAGAAATATTGAGCTCCGGATATTTGGTCGAATAGTTCATCGACCCTAGGCAATGTGTACTTGTTCTTGATGGTGAGCTTATTGAGTTGACGATAGTTGATGCATAGTCTCATCGATCCATCTTTCCTCTTGACGAATAGCACGGGTGCTCCCCATGGGGAAGTACTCAGTCTAATGAACCTTCTCTAATAGCTACATCAGCTGCGTCTTCAACTCCTTTAGCTCGGTAGGTGACATTCGGTACGGTTGACGCAATACCGGGGCAGCTCCAGGGATAAACTCTATGGCAAAGTTGACATCTCATTCCAGGGGAATCCATGGCAGATCTTTAGGAAACACATCAGGGTAATCCTTGACTATGTGGATGTCTTCTATCTTAGAACCCTTCTTTTCCACAACTACGGCTGCTAGAAAAGCAATACACCCTTTCCTTATCATGTTATGGGCTTTTATGGTGAAGATCAGAGACATCCGTCTCTTATGTCTAATCCCAGAGAATGCCAATTTAGGAAAGTCACTGAAGGTAACCTTCCCTTTCTTACAGTCGACACTTTCCCCATAAGCAGACAACTAGTCGGCTCCCAAAATTACATCATAGCCTTCCATGGGTATACACACCAGGTCGGCTTTTAGGTTATGGTCTCTGATCATTACATCGACAGAGGGAAAGTATTTGTTCAATTTCTCCTTTTCTCCTAGTGGCGTTGTGACAAAGAACTCACAACCCATGGATATAGGTTTTGCAGTTAGGGTATCAGCAAAATGTTGAGATATAAATGAATGAGTTGCTACAGTATCAAATAAGACAAATTCTGATAAGGAGAAAACTTGTAGGGTTCCTTCTACCATGCCACCGTCCGTAGCGGGTTCCTCATCGTGCAGGGGTTGCAGTCTTCCTTGTTTCTTAGGCGCATTAGGGCGCCTTTCATTTTCTTTCAGTAGCGGGCACTCGGGGATGCGGTGCTCGCGACTTCCGCAGCGCAGACTTGCGCGGACTTTCCTCCAACATTCGTCAGCAGTGTGACCTGGCTTGTCACAATGCTTGCAGTTGCTTTTCACTGGAGTGTTGGGTACGAAGACCTTAGGTTTCCTTTCTTGGCTGGATCCCTCCGTGATGTTGAAGGGCCGCTTCTTGCCATTGTTCGGCTTAGCAGACGACTGATCCGAGGTCATTTCCTTTTTCACGAACTTCCCTCTGATACGGTTGGTGAAGTATGTAGCATCTTACAGCAGTGGAGCCTTTTTCACCATCTCGGCATAGGTCTGGATGTCGAGAGGTGCCAGTTGGGTAATATACTGAAGCTTAAGGCCGTTGAGGTAGCGCTTAGCCTTCATTCTCTCAGTGTTTACTAGGTGTGCACTATATCGTGCCAGTCTTGAGAACTGGGCTTCGTATTCGGCCACAGTCAAGCTCCGCTGTTTCAAAGCAGCGAATTCCGCAGCCTTCCTTTCTTGGACATGCTCCAAGAAGTATTTGGAATTAAAAGCTTCTTTGAACTAGGTCCAGGTGAACTGACCATTCACTCGGGTCGCTTCCACATACACCCACCAAGCGCGGGCGTCTTTTTCAAGTTGAAATGTGGCTAGTAGCAGCTTATCCCCCGCTGCACATTGCATGACACGGAAGATTCTTTCCGTTTCTTTTAGCCAGTGTTTGGCTTCATCCGGATCCGTGGATCCACTGAACCTTGGTGGGTTCAGACTTCGGAAGTTACGATGCAGGTCGCCTACACCACGATTGCCACCTCCTTGGGTAGCTTGCACAATCGCGCGAGTAAGTTCTTGAATGGCCTGTTGCATGCCCCTCATTTGAGCAAGTTCAGTCGTCATCTTGATTGCTTAGTTCCTACAAAAATAACTTATTGTCATGATGTTGATGTGAAATTTAATTTGTGCGTATGAGAGTTCATTTTAGCTAGTTACCCTTGGCTCTAACCACAACTCTCATAGGTAGGATAATTGACTCTAGTCGAGGCTGGTTAACCTAGATCATCCTATACTTAAGAATAACCTAGGCTCTGATACCACAAAACTATCACACCCCGACGCGGAATATTGGAACGCGAGGCAATTGCAAGTAAACGGGTATAGAGCGAGTACTAGACATCAAATTATTGGACAAGAATAAATACTAAAGTAAATTCATTTCATTAATAATCTTTCAAATGTCTAGTTGCAGCCACTAATATCAGAGCCATTCTATAGGGCCCAATTACATCGAAATAAGCAAAAGACTAAACTATGGCTTGAACATAATGCTAGGACGCTAGGGTACTCATGATATCACTCCTGGTCGTTCCCGTCCTCTTGAGTGTATAGTTCATCCTCGGTCTTACTTGAGAAGACAACGACAAATAACGCAGTGTGAGCGATAATGCCCAGTAGGACTTAAATCTCAATAGTCAAGCAGGCTTTAAATGATTAATGAATTAAAAGACAGAGTAACTAATGATAGAGCAAGAGAGTCAAGTAAAAGCTAGCATGATAGCACGTGAACGAAATAGCACAACTTTCCAAATATAGCACAGGTGTCGAGTATAGCACAAAATAGCAGGATGGGCATAGCACAAATAGCATAAACTATAGTAATAGCACAACGTGTATAGTATAGCACTTTTGTCAATAGACAACGAGAGAACATAGCACTTTTTGATTGTCATTTAGATAGTCGAGATAGGTAGCACAAGAGTGTAATGCCAAACACTCTGATCATTTAACTCCTATGGGCACTAGCACTTTCGGGCGCACATCCCAGGACCAGATCGGGCACTTTATATGTTGCCAAGTATTGGTTATATTGTTTATCTTTAGACAATCAGTCAATGGCCAATATAGAGTACCAAGAAAAAGATGAGAGCATTAGATGAATAGAAGAGATAGTAGAGAGAACGTGAATAGATGAGCGAATAGAGTATAGATGAGAGCTAGGGGACATTGCACGTAACACGTTAAGTAAACATACGATAGTAACAGTTGCACAACACGCGCACGTGGTGTTAGCAGTCAGGTGGAACTCTCTACCTTTCCGCTGGCCATGTTACGCATAGGTCCAGAGGTCCAGCGTGATTCAAGATAAGAGCGAACTTCTAATAGCCATTTGGATCATATTGATCCCTAAAGGTTATCATAGGTGTTAGGGTACAACTAGCTCGTCGACCATGTGGGAATCCATGGACAGAGGAGACTTACAGAGGCCTTGAACAAAGACTCACTAGTCTGGAAGAAGGAGTATCCGACGGAGAGTTCGTCCAATTCAAGATAGTGTATATATAGAAACAAGTGCTTGACGTTCTAGAGGAATTCTAGAACAGTGGAGCGTCGGTATCGGTGTTCCAAAACATCGCGAGAAACGTACACCAGTATATTTAAGAATGAGGCAATTTAATGACATAAATTACCAGATAAATTATGTAACATGTTCATGCCAATTAAGCCATATTTGGATGGTTCAAAGTGTGTGTGCATGTGAATAAGAAAATCATGGACAAGATAGATCATGTGATTGACTTAAATTAATTAAAATATATTCCATATTTACAACTTCATTTTTCAGTGTTTAAAACAGTTAACAAGATATAGGAATCACTGAAGAACAACAAGACTTGCAAAAGATTGGTTTTCCTGCAAAAAGTCAGATCGCGACACACCCTAATGAGGGTCGCGACAAGGTCAACTGAGATTACGACGAGGTCTTGTACAGGTCGCGACGGGCTTGTCGGTTCGGGCATGCAGGTCGCAACGGGTTCATATGAAGAAGGCCATAGGTCTGTCAGACCAGAAGGTCAGGTCGTAACGGGGCTCCTGTCGCGATTAGATCGCGACGATGATGCTTGTCGCATTCTGCCAGAGAATGCGGCCTATCTGGCCATCGCGTTCTCAGGTCCTTGGCCTGAGTCCGACGGAGATCTGACATGTTCTTGGTTCTTGGTCCAAACTTACCATGTTTTGACACAGGGACGTTAAAAAATTCATAACTAATTGTACAAGCAATGGAAAATCATGAAACTAGTTGAAAATTGATCTAGACTCACATGGGTACTTACAATAATTAGGAATTGGAAAACAAGCATGGTTTCGATAGGCTTTAATCAAATCAAACATGGAGAATAGAACACTAAGAACAATTGAGATGCAAGAATTAATTCGCAAGATAGGATGCATGAAAATTAGGGCTTTCTGCGGCAAAAGATCCCTAATAGCCATCAGTTTCTCCAGTAAACTTTTCGTGGCATGGGATAGAGGGTACATGGAGATCTAGACTCTTGAAAAAGGTTCGGGGTCATGTAAGTTACAGAACATGAAAAATCATGAACAAAATGAAGGATCGAGAAAAGGTGAGGACAAGATCTAGAAGGGGGGGTTGAATAGATCTAGGCCTACTAACGCGGAAGCTTAACCAATTTTTAAAAACTCTTGAATCAGAGGCAAATTGAAAAACAGATTTCACAGATCTGAAGATAAATTGAGTGAGTTGAGAAAACGGAGTGTGAGAACATATTGATTATATGAATTCAAACGATCCTATGCATGCATCTAACGAAGGATAAATTCAAACCACAATCAGATCAATGCACAGAGATTTTTAGGTGGTTCGAAATCACACATGTGATTCCTACATCCACCCCTCACACAGTTAGGATCCACTAATCAACCTGGGTACAACACACCCACTGGAGCCTGACAACTCCAACCACCTGAGTTTACAACTCACACAAACTCTAGAGTAAGACTACTCTAGAACCCTGAGCAAGGTTGCTCAACTACAACTTGAGTACGATGACTCAAAACCACTGAGCTCGACGGCTCACAAGCAACTTGCTAGAAAAACACAAGACTCAGATCCTCTAGCAACAGATCTAGTCCAACAAGAGTTAATTCATGAGACTCATGCAACAACCCATGCACAATCTCAGAATCACTCAGAAGAGAAAAGGAAAATGAGAATTGTATTGATGAGCTTTTCTCTTCAGATGTACTCCCTTATATAAGGTCGAATTGTGAAGAGCTTTGATCTCTGGAAGTTCCTGGGCGATGCTCTGCAATTTGATCTTCAGGATCTTCCTTGAATTCTTCACAAGAGTCGGCTTCTACTTAATCTGCTTCCTTGAGGTGATCCAATTGCTTCTTCAACGATCAATTTCCACTTCTCATGCTTGAACAGATGAGAATTTGGCTTGAGGAAGCACCAGGAAGACAAGAACAGGGAGGAGAACTCTTCTAGCCGCCAATGGGATTTCTGGTAGGCTCTGAAAGGGTTCTTTTATGTTGGATAGCCAATAGGAGGGTATTTATACCCCTAATAGTCCAAGTGTACCCTTGGGGGTCGTAGGCACACGATCCAAGGCTAACCCAACAAATCCCTAGGGTGCTACGTGTCTAGGAGAATCTTTAAGTCACAGAGATTACGGAGTGTGTCGACCTGCCCATGAGGTGTGTCGACACACTGTCCCAGACTGGGCAAAACAGTTCCCTGGGAGAGGCATCTAGTGTCGACCTGATATCATCTCAAGTCGACCTGCTGTAGCCATCTGAAAAACAGGCCTTCTGGGAAGGCTCTCTAGTGTCGACACCATCTGGTTTAGTGTCGACCTGAGATTGAAGCTTGTTAACATATTTCTCTGGGATCTATCTCTAGTGTCGACCTGCCCTGGTCTAGTGTCGACACTAGATGACCATTTCTTCATATTCTGCCTTAGGGCTTGGAACATTGTGTCGACACCAGTGTGAGGTGTGTCGACACCACCCTTGCAATAAATGTTTGTCCCTGAGAAATAAACACATAAATCATTAGTTAAATATATTATCATGAATATAAATGATAAATGTGCTTGGAAACATGCTTTTTGAATATTGTTATTTTAGGTGTGATGCATTTCACATGTTCCAATTGTTATGCATTAAACTCACAACTTGTCATCATCAAAATGTGAGGAGAAATGAATTATATTCACACTCAACCCAACAATATCCCCCTTTTTGATGATGGCAACATTAAATTCATATGGAAGTAGAAAGCTTCAATGAAATGTGATTTTAAGCATTTTCATTTCCTTTTATTTATACTGTCAAGGACCTTTGAACAATTTTTAGTGACATTTGAAGTTGCACACATGAAAGACACAGTGTTACTAGAAATAAGCTATTTTCACACAAAGGTCAAGCAGCTTGACAAGCATTCATCACATTCACATTCATTCACAGAGTTTTCAATCACATAGAAGACACAAATGTTGACATTCATTCAGGTCAAACAAGTATCATTTTCATTTCATCAAAGATATGAGCATTACAATCTTTCAAAAGCACATTTAAAAAATATTACAATTTCTTGCTATCTTCTCCCCCTTTGACATCATCAAAAGAAATTACATTAATGGGGAGGAGGAGGAGGAGGAATGGGTAGAAAAATGGTCTCAATATCCGTCAATCTCTTTTCCATTGAAGTCAGACTGAACTGCATTTGAGCTTAGATAGTTGAGAGTCTTGTATGCAAAAGATTTTCCATTCTCTCTGCATACTCTGACATTGTAGCTTGAAGGGCACTGAACTCAGTTGACATTGGCTGTGAAGATGAAGAAGAACCAGCTGACCAAGCAGGTCTATTCAAAACTTTGAATTCCTTTTAAGTGCAGACATCTCTTCATCAATATGAGCAGATAAGTTCTTCATGCTCTCTAAGTCATCTACCAGATGAGCAAATGATAATCTAGTCTTCGAAATCTGGTTGGGAGTTTCTTTGGTGTTAAAGACATCAGCTTGGGAATTTGCCAAAATTCCCTTAAGAAATGTTTCCAACTTTTCTTGATGTTCTTTTAGCTCAACTGAAGCATCTGCCAATGTGCCAATCAGCCTGTTGAACCTTTGTGCTGCATGGTCAGAAGCTGCTTTTTGTTCAATAAACTTGGCAGACACAGTGTTCTCCAACCTCTGAACCCTCAACTCAAAATTTTCTAACATAGTCTGAATGGAGGTGGTCAAAGCATCAAATTTGTCATTTAAAAAAGTGTATAACTCTGGTGGAACAGAAGGTCCACCAAAGGATGTGGATGCTTGAACTTGAGGTTGTGGAGAAAAAGAAGGAATTTCAATTTCAGGGTTCAGGGAGGAGGAGGGTTGAAATTGAGGTGAGAGTGGGGCTTGAATGGGTACATCAACTTCAACTGCCACATGAGGCTGATCCTCATTCACTGGAGGCTGGTCCTCATGCACTTGAGGCTGATTCTCTTGAGCCGGAGGCTGATCCTCTTGCACTGGAGGCTGATCCTCTTGAACCACTGGGGCCTTTACTGCAGCTGGACCTCTCCTAACCTGATCACCCACAATCCTAAAGCCCATAAACTTTTGAACATGCTTAAAGCAATAAGTGTTGGACTTAGGAATTTTCTGAGACTTTTCATTCTCAAGTGATACACCAAAGTGCTTGAAGACTTGAGTCAAAAGGGCTGCATAAGGAAGTGATCTATTTAAATCTGCCCTAGTTGTTTCAGAGATGATCTGGTACATTATGACATGGAGATTGACCTTTATGTCCTTGCTCATGCAGTAAAGCATAAATCTTTGAATGTCTGTGAGTCTGTCTCTCCCACCACCTTGGGGTGTTATGATAGTGGTGAGGATATGATGGGTAAGCCTCAACACATGTGGAAAAGTGTTGGTGTTGAATTTTGTGACATGTGTTTGCTTGATATCAGACTCATCTGCCTGTAATCCAGTCAAGATGGTATAGGCTTCATGAAGGTTGAACTCAAAATTATGGTAATCAGCTCCTTCATCTGGAATTTTGAATATGGTGGCTGCTAGGTCTGTAGGCATATCAATCTCAATTCCCTTAACCTTTGACTTGTAACCATCATCAGTGCATTCCAAATGCATATAGAATTCCTGGACAAGTCTAGGGTATATGATGCGAAACTCTGAGATGAAGGATTGCCATGACTGAAACTTGAAGAAGTTTATGACCTCAGGAAAAGCAGCATTCAAATCACTGTTCTCTAAATCCACTGCCCTAGATTTCAGAATGGTCTTCCCTGCACTAAGTGGTTTGGTAGGAGTTGCCTTAGAAGGCTGGGAAGACTCAGAGGATGAAGAAGATGACTGCTCAGAGACTTCAGGAGAAGAATCCAGAATTTTCCTCCTAGGGTATGCAGACCCTCTACCTCGACCAGAAGAGGATGCCCTACCTCTCTTAGCAGATGACGGGGATACAGATGAGGCCCTGGCTGCTCTGCAGGGTCATGGCGCCTCTTGGTTCTCCTTTCAGTAGGAGGATCATCGGCCGCCGGAATGGGTCTTGTCGTAGCCCTTGATCTTGCTCCACGGCGAGGGGCCTGCTTGGGGGCCATGGAAGCAAGATGGAGTGGAATAGGAGAGGATGGAGAGTGAGGAATGAGAGAAGAAGGACTGGGATGGAATGGAGGAGGGAAGAGATGGAAAGCCTGCCGGATTCAAAGGTAGAAGACGGTCGTCGGGTCGACCTGGAGAAGAAAAGGGGTTTTAGGGTAAGCTACCCACAGGAACATCAAACCCTTAACCGGCGCCCACGGCTTAAATGACTCTGGCAGGGGGTCAGTGTCGACACTAGAGGAGATGAGTGTCGACCTGAGCGAAAGTGTGTCGACACTAGATGCAGTAGTGTCGACCAGGCCTAATGAAAATTTAGATATGAGTGTGGGAAAAATTGAGAGCTTTGGGACATCTTTAAAGAGCTTTGATAAGCAATGGGTGGAATAATCATTTCAAGGATTTTTAAGAGGCTAAAAAATTCATTTGTTATATTTTGCAAAAATTCAACACAGTTCAAGTTTTACACAACATCCAACAGGATATGAGCATTCATTGACTTGAGTCAATAAAATGATAATTTGAGGGATATAATATATTGAATAATCAACTACAAACTACCATATTCTTCAATCCCAAAGAAATAAAAACATCTTTTAGACTGAGATCAAGTGTGTTGAAAGTAAACAACTTTTTTAAAAACAACTTGATGATGGATAGGGATGATTCTTTTAAACAGTTCTCCAATGATTCACACATTTTGTTTTTGAAACAAACTATCAAATGAGATACATCTTGTTCACTCAAGAACTAATGCTTTTCACACACTATAGTTCCTAGATACTAAAGAGTTATCTATTATCAAGTCTCAAAGGGGTAAATGATGACCTTTTGACATGAAAATATACGTTTTTCAGATGCCAATATTTCCAGTTACTCAGTCATCATCAAAAAGCATAGGACATATTTATTTTGCTTTGAAATTATTTTTGATTTTAATCCCCTTTGAACAGAGATAGCATTAGTGTCTCATGACATACATGGCACTTCATTCATTGTGAAGGTGTGCAGTTTCTCAGCACATGTGCCATTGCTCTGTTGAATTATCAGAGTTTGGAGAGTTTTTGAGAAAAGAAATCACTTATATCCAACATCAGTTGCAAACAAAAACATGTTTAAAATCAAGACACACATTATCCTTCAGTCTTTAAAAGATCTGAATTTCTATAGATTTAAAGAATATAGATGAGAGTTGACAAATGAATATAGTAGATCACTCAAAGGATCATTTTGAGACTCTAGACACCTGAATGAGGACATCATGCAAGGAAATTGATGTAGTGAAAGAAAAGTTTTGAATTTTGCAAAGGACATTATTTGAATTTTCTAGCTCCCCCTGAGATGAAGATTTCAACCACTTTTCATCAGAATAAGGATATGCAAGTTTTTGAAATCAGGAATAATTCTCTTTAACAATAAAAGCTCCCCCTCAATAATTGCATTTTCATTTCTTGGTACTTGGCGGAGACATATACTCTCGCATAGTGAAAGTGTCCAGACAAGCATAACTTGTCCTTCTCCAAGTCACCATTTGATATACCAAGAAATTCAACACAATATAGTTGAAGAATTCATTGTCAAAAGGAATAGAGTGAAATGGAGAGAGATATGATCAGTATGAATCAAGGAAGCAAATGATAAGATGATGCAAAGAACTCCCCCTCAGAAGATGCCTAACACTCAACCCAATCCCAAAGAGAAAGATCAAGAAAATGGACATTTACAAAGACCAAGTTCTCTCCTTAAAGATGAGAATCTACTGTCAGGAAGGGGTTTGGTGAAGATGTCAGCAATTTGTTTTTCAGTTTCTATGAAATGGAGTTCAAATGATTTCTTTGCTACCTCATCTCTCAAGAAATGATGCCTAATTTCAATATGCTTGGTTCTGGAATGCTGAATGGGGTTCTTAGACAGATTTATTGCACTTGTGTTATCACAAAGGATGGGAACACAACCTAACTCTTGGTTGTAGTCAAGAAGTTGATGTTTTACCCAAAGAATTTGAGTTCCACATCTACCTGCTGCAACATACTCAGCCTCTGCAGTGGACATAGCAACTGAATGTTGCTTCTTAGAAGCCAAAGAAATTAGGCACCCACCTAAGTACAAACACAAGCCACTTGTGTTTTTTTTTTTTAATCTAATTTACAACCAGTATAGTCAGCATCACAATAGGCAATCAAATTTAACTTGCAACCAGCAGGATACCATATTCCTAAATCACATGTTCCAACAAGATATTTGAAAATTCTTTTAACAGCTAGCATGTGACTTTCCTTAGGATTTGATTGAAATCTAGCACACAAACACACACAAAACTGAATATCAGGTCTAGAAGTTGTAAGATAGAGTAGAGAACCAATCATACCTCTATAGGTCTTTGGGTCTACTGACTTACCAAGAGAGTCTTCTTCTAGCTTAGCATTAATAGCAATTGGTGTGTTTGAATGCTTGAGGTTCTGAAAGCCAAACCTTTTCAGAAGTTCCTTGACATACTTGGTTTGACTTATGAAGATCCCCTCATGTGTTTGGTTAACCTGCAATCCCAAGAAAAACTTTAGTCTCCCATTAAACTCATTTCAAATTCATTTTTCATTTGATTTGAAAATTCAGTACACAGGCTTTATTGGTTGATCCAAATATTATGTCATCAACATAAATTTGGACTGCAATTATTTGATTATTGATTATTTTTGTGAACAATGTTTGATCAACATTCCTCTAGAATATCCTTTTTCAAGTAAAAAGGAACTCAAACGGTCATACCAAGCTCTTGGAGCTTGTTTAAGACCATAGAGAGCCTTATGAAGCTTGAAAACATGGTTAGGATATTTTTCATTTTCAAATCCAGGAGGTTGTTCAACAAAAACATTTTCCTTTATATATCCATTTAGAAATGCACTTTTAACATCCATTTGATAGACATTAAATTTCATGGAGGATGCAAAAGCAAGGAAATTCTAACTGCTTCTAGTCTAGCTACAGGGGCATATGATTCTTCAAAGTCAATTCCAAACTCTTGATTGTACCCCTTTGCAACTAGCCTAGCTTTATTTCTAATGACTTGACCAGATTCATTCAATTTATTTCTGAAAACCCATCTAGTGCCAATGACTGTTTGGTCACTGGATCTAGGTACTAATTCCCATACTTGATTTCGTTCAAATTGATGAAGTTCATCATGCATGACATTAATCCAATCAGAACTTGATAAAGCTTCATCAATTGACTTTGGTTCAATTTGGGAAATTAGAGCTAGTGGGTCTTCTTCAACAGCAAGCAGGAATGATGATCTAGTCCTAACTCTATCATGCAAGTTGCCAACTACATTATCTAATGGGTGAACTCTCAAAATTCGATGTTCAGAAATTACCTGTTGAGGGGTACTTAAATCTGGAGCAATGTTACCTGATCCACTTGAAGATGGTGAATTGATGTTCAAGCTCTCACCAATGTCTTCAAGCTCCTCAACAGTTGGTGAAGAGTCCACAATGAAATCATCCTCTTCACTGTCTTGTCTTTCCCTGCAAGATTTAGAACTATTAGTTGAAAAGGAATTTTCATCAAAGATAATATGTGGAGATTCTTCAACAGTTTTGTTTTTGAGAATGTACACTCTGAAAGCTCTTGACACTTCTGAATAGCCAAGGAAGATAGCTTCCTGACTCTTAGCATCAAACTTGTCAAGATTTTCTTTATTATTGTTGTGTACATAACATTTGCACCCAAAAGTTTTGAAATAAGAAACAATTGGCTTTTTTTTTTCAATAATTCATAGGGGGTTTTTCTGATTTTTGGTCTGATCAAAGCTCTATTTAGAATGTGATTTGCTGTGTTTACAGCTTCAACCCAGAAGGATTTGGGCAAATTGCTTTCTAAGAGCATGGATCTAGCCATTTCCACAAGAGTTCTATTTTTTCTTTCCACAACTCCATTTTGTTCTGGAGTTCTTGGTGAGGAAAACTTGTGAAATATTTGAAGTTCAGCACATAAATCAGAAAAGGATTGGTTTTCAAATTCACCCCCATGATCAGTCAAAATATTTTTGATTTTATATGAAAAATTTGTTAAGGCATTGGTATAGAATTTCTGAACTCAAGACAAGTATCACTTTTGTGGGACAAGAAAATAACCCATGTAAATCTAGTAAAATCATCAATGATTACAAACCCATATCTTTGCCACTTAGACTTAGAATCCTTGTTGGGCCAAAAAGGTCCATGTGAAGTAGTTCTAGTGGCCTAGATGTGAGTACCTCATTGAAGGTCTTAAAAGATTTCCTGGTTTGTTTTCCTTGGGCACAGATCCCACAAACTTGATTTTCAATTTTAGAAAAGATTCAGGAAGACCCTTAACCAAATTCAACCTTAACAATTTATTCATTGTTCTGAAACTTGCATGGCCAAGTCTTTTGTGCCAAGTCCATGCAATTTCATCTTTATTAGCAACAAAACAAAGATTTTCAGAAAAGTTTTTATTAAGGTCATCATGTAAACATTGTTTTCCCTTTTTCCAAAAAAATTATTTTTAGTTGATGAATCAATGATCTTACAGAAATTGGATTCAAACACAACTTTGTGACCTTTGTCACATAGTTGGCTAATACTTAGCAGATTGTAATCTAGACCATCAACTAATAAACATTATCAACAGAGTTTGAGGAAGTTTGACTAACCTTTCCAGATCCAATGATCTTTCCTTTATTTTTACCTCAAATGTTACTGAACCTCCCTCCTTCTCAATCAGGAATGAAAATTTGGCTCTATCTCCAGTCATGTGTCGTGAACACCCACTGTAAGGAATCACACATTTGAATTGGGTGCACGACCTTCCTGCAAAATCAATCAGTGAAGAGAAGATTTTGGTACCCAAACAGTGTTGGGACCATCAGAATGTTTGGACATTGTTATCAAATCTTTTCTCACCCAAATTTGATTTTTTTTATTTTTGTTTTATTACAGTGGTGTTCTCTGTCTTTTTTACTTTCTTCTTTCCTTAGGAATGAAAACACCAGTGTTTTTGTTTTTGGTAGGAGGGGAAGTTTTCATTTGAACATGAGAGTTTAGATGAGGAGGTGGAATCCAAGGATTTTGTTGGTACATCAGAAAATTTGGATAGAAGAATTGGGGATGATACCAACATGGGTTGTAATGCCATTGGTTCCAATCAGCTTGGTATCTTGTCTTGGAAGTCCAAGGTTTTTCATGAATGACTTCTATTGACTTTTTCTTATTTTTCAAATTTTTATTTGAATTTTTGATTTTGTGGTTTGTCTTTGTTGATGTTGAGCAGGTCGACCTCTCCTTGACTGGTGTCGACACAACAGCCACAAAATCCTTCTTCTTGTGGACTGGTGTCGACCTGTCAGGTGACTGTGTCGACCTGGTTGACTTGTTTTGTTTCTGAGTTTTTGAGATTTTGGTGTTTTGCTTGATGTTTGTTTGATTTCTGTGTTCTCAAGACTAGGGCCTTTGACAAATTTAATTAATGGTGCTTTATCCTTCTTCTCACCAGATTTGTCTTTCTTAGGTTTTTGTTTATCAAATCCTAGTCCATGAGAAATTGATTTCATTTTTGCTCCCAGCAAGGTCCAGATTATCTTTACCATTTGTGAATGTTTCAATAACTTCATCCTTCTCTTTTAGCTGGTTTTGTAGGGTTTTGATTTCTTCAACCTTTTGTTGTTTATCATGGTTTCCATTTCCAGCTTTCCAGACAGTTCTTTGAATTCATGGGTGGCCTTTTGAGAGGCTAGCTTAAGCTCATCAATCAAGTTTAGAAGATTTTCTTTTTCTTCATTCAGTTCTGTTACTTCATTTTCTAGTTCACAATTCTTTTGTTTGAGGATTGGTTATGGTAAATATTTTCAATTTTCTTTTTGAGGTGTTTATTTTCTTTCCTCATTTCAGTATTTTTCAACAAGTTCTGCATATGCATCTTGCCAATCCTCAACTGAATAGTCTTCGAAGGATGTACTTACCTTTCCATCAGAACTATTCGCCATGAAGCAGATTTCCTCACTATCAGAACTTAGGATTTTTCGTCTTCTTCCTTCTCACTTGAGTCTTCATCAGACCAAGTGGCTACCATGGCCTTTGGCTTCTTGAACTTGTGAAACTTCTTGTGCTTCTCTTCTTGTTTTCAGGACATTCTCCCTTCATATGTCCTGGCTTGTTGCACCTGTAACAGATGACAATTCGTCAGATTTTTTATTCTTGTTAGAATTAGCATTAGAAAAGGAAGTGTTTCTTTTACCTGAAGAATATTTCTTTTTGCCAGAAAGTTTTACCTTTTCTATATTTCAAGAATTTTCTGAATTGCCTAGTCATGAGGGCAATCTCATCCTCATTTGACTCAGACTCATCAGAACTTGTTTTCTCCTGACTCTTGTCTTTGTTACTAGATGAGGCCTTTAATGCTACTGGCTTGGTTTTGATTATATGTTCTTCATTTCTCTTTAGATTAATTTCATATGTCATTAAGGATCCTATCAATTCATCCAAAGAAATTTTGGACAGATCTTTAGAATCTTCAATGACAGTGGCCTTGGTGTGCCAAATTGAAGAGAGAGAACGTAGAATTTTTCTTACCAAGTCAGCATCTGAATAGTCCTTACCTAAGGCCTTCAGTCCATTGACTATGATCATAAACCTGGCAAACATTTCAGAGATTGTCTCATTAGATTTCATCATGAATAATTCATATTCAGTGACAAGAATGTTAGCCTTAGTTTCCTTAACCTGAGATGTTCCCTCATAGAGTAACTCAAGTTTATCCCACATCTCTTTGGCAGATTTGCACATTGAGATTCTTGAGTACTCTTTGGGGTGAACAGCACATTGAATCATATTCATGGCACTGTAATTCAATGTAGCTCTTCTTATATGTTCCCTAGTCCAGGTTTCTTCTCTCCCTGGTTCTCATAGGGTCCTACCTCCACTACTTTCCAGATTTCATAATTTTGGGCTCTAAGAAAAACTTGCATTATATTTTTCCAATAAGAATAGTCCGTTCCATTAAAGAATGGTGGCCTATTAATGGAATGACCCTCAGCTATGAACCCTCTGGAATCCATTAATTAATAGATGGTGCAAAGAAAAGAAACACTCAGCAAGCAAACAACAAGCAAGCAAATCACACACAAAAATTGAAATCACTCAGATCAGATCAGATGTAAACCCGCTCTGATACCAATTGAAGGATCGAGAAAAGGTGAGGACAAGATCTAGAAGGGGGGGTTGAATAGATCTAGGCCTACTAATGCGGAAGCTTAACCAATTTTTAAAAACTCTTGAATCAGAGGCAAATTGAAAAATAGATTTCACAGATCTGAAGATAAATTGAGTGAGTTGAGCAAACGGAGTGTGAGAACAGATTGATTAGATGAATTCAAACGATCCTATGCATGCATCTAACGAAGGATAAATTCAAACCACAATCAGATCAATGCACAGAGATTTTTAGGTGGTTCGGAAATCACACCATGTGATTCCTACATCCACCCCTCACACAGTGAGGATCCACTAATCAACCTGGGTACAACACACCCACTGGAGCCTGACAACTCCAACCACCTGAGTTTACAACTCACACAAACTCTAGAGTAAGACTACTCTAGAACCCTGAGCAAGACTGCTCAACTACAACTTGAGTACGACGACTCAAAACCACTGAGCTCGACGGCTCACAAACAACTTGCTAGAAAAACACAAGACTCAGATCCTCTAGCAACAGATCTAGTCCAACAAGAGTTAATTCATGAGACTCATGCAACAACCCATGCACAATCTCAGAATCACTCAGAAGAGAAAAGGAAAATGAGAATTGTATTGATGAGCTTTTCTCTTCAGATGTACTCCCTTATAGAAGGTCGAATTGTGAAGAGCTTTGATCTCTGGAAGTTCCTGGGCGATGCTCTGCAATTTGATCTTCAGGATCTTCCTTGAATTCTTCACAAGAGTCGGCTTCTACTTGATCTGCTTCCTTGAGGTGATCCAATTGCTTCTTCAACGATCAATTTCCACTTCTCATGCTTGAACAGATGAGAATTTGGCTTGAGGAAGCACCAGGAAGCAAGAACAGGGAGGAGAACTCTTCTAGCCGCCAATGGGATTTCTGGGAGGCTCTGAAAGGGTTCTTTTATGTTGGATAGCCAATAGGAGGGTATTTATACCCCTAATAGTCCAAGTGTACCCTTGGGGGTCATGGGCACACGATCCAAGGCTAACCCAACAAATCCCTAGGGTGCCACGTGTCCAGGAGAATCTTTAAGTCACAGAGATTCCGGAGTGTGTCGACCTGCCCATGAGGTGTGTCGACACACTGTCCCAGACTGGGCAAAACAGTTCCCTGGGAGAGGCATCTAGTGTCGACCTAATATCATCTCGAGTCGACCTGCTGTAGCCATCTGAAAAATAGGCCTTCTGGGAAGGCTCTCTAGTGTCGACACCATCTGGTTTAGTGTCGACCTGAGATTGAAGCTTGTTAACATATTTCTCTGGGATCTGTCTCTAGTGTCGACCTGCCCTGGTCTAGTGTCGACACTAGATGACCATTTCTTCATCTTTTGCCTTAGGGCTTGGAACATTGTGTCGACACTAGTGTGAGGTGTGTCGACACCACCCTTGCAATAAATGTTTGTCCCTGAGAAATAAACACATAAATCATTAGTTAAATATATTATCATGAATATAAATGATAAATGTGCTTGGAAACATGCTTTTTGAATATTGTTATTTCAGGTGTGATGCATTTCACATGTTCCAATTGTTATGCATTAAAATCACAACTTGTCATCATCAAAATGTGAGGAGAAATGAATTATATTCACACTCAACCCAACACAAAAGATATGCTCGATGGAAAATTATGAAACCAAAGGGCTTTTGTTCCTGATGGACGAAACATCCTACAGATAAATTTTCATGGTTCATACTCGTGAGAATGCCTACCTTTGACTCGTTTTGTCTTCTACGGTTAAGAACTTGAAGAACGAAGGAAGAAGCTTTGAGCAGCCTTTTTCCCACGAATTTCTCTCTTCCTTTGCCTCTTCCCACGTCTAGCAAACCCTTGGCACGAGCTAGGGCTGGCCATGAGGGTTTTAGAGGAGTATTTAAGTATCTCCCTATTCTATTTCCTATTATGACTCTAATTCCTATTTATTCCGAATTTCCTATTTCCCTCTCCCCTTTCTAGGCATGAGATCTCCTAATTTGGGTTAGGTTGGGACCCAAATTCGTGGCCAACCTATTAGGGTAGGTTTAGGAATCCAAATCTAACTCAAATTAGCTTTTTAATGTATTAAATACACTTTTCTATTTAAGTAATAATTTAGTTATGAATTTAGAATATGTTCCTATTATTCTTCCTTTAAAAATCCCTATTTTGGCCCACTAATTTCTAATGGGTCCATTTAACAAAGCCCATTACTTCTTTTCATTTAATGAGTTTTATTTAATTCTCTTTTATTTGATTTTTTAATTAATTTAATTAGTTTTCTTTTTATATTATTAAATTTTTATTTTTCAAAAAATCTAGGTTGCTACATATCTTTTCTTTCTAGTTACATTATGTAGAATTTGGGGGACCAAATTCTTATAAGTGGGGGAGGGTGTAATACCCCAAAGTATAAAATGATAAATAAGTGGGAAACGGTCTGGAAAACATAATGCAGTTTATTAGCAGATGGAGAGATTAAGCAAATTTGGATCAATCTAAGCCCTGACTGAAAATGTGCTAAAGGATATTATTACTGGTAAAGAATATTACTAATGATAAATAATAATTATATTATTAAAGGATACTATTAAATGTAGACATATGGTAAAGGAAGAGGATAAGGATATGCATATATCCCTGTTCACACTAAACCCAGGATAAAATAAGAGGAAAAAAGTATAAACGTAAATAGGAGGGGCATATCTACAATTACAAAAATATGGGTTTTTCATGCAAATGATAATTTTTTGGGGACTCTGATGAAATTTCTATAGACCCTCTGAGCATAATCAGATTCCCAGTCACAGATCATTTGGGGCCTGAACAGCCGATCGGGTGGTTAGGAATGGACATATCTCTAATTTCTAAAAGTCAAAGGTAAAAATGTTAAAGACACAAAAGTTAGGGAGTCAAGTGAAATAATATTTAAAAATCCTAGAAACTCTTAGATAAATCAAGAGTTATCTGGAATGTCCTGGAAAGGGACACTTGTCCCACATCTAGGAGATGCTTATCTCCTAGGGACACTTGTCTCACATCCAGCGGATGCTTATCCCCAAGGGACACTTGTCCCACATCCAGGGGAAGGCAACCCAAGATTGTGCCACCTCTGGGGACATGTGTCCTCATCCTATGCTTCCCCTCCTCCTATAAATACCACCCCCTCTCCATTCCATCCATCTCCTCCAAGCCTCCAAGTAGGGTCAAGTAGAAGAGAAGAGAGAAGAGAAGAGAAGGAGTGCCCCTCCCAAAGTTCTGCCGATAGGTAGGTTCTTTTAAGTTAGTTCCAAATCCGTAGTGAGTGAAAGTGCTACTTTTCGTGTTCTTCTAATCCTTCGCTACGTCGAAACGTCGTCGGTTCATTTTCTCGGAATCTCCCGTTACCCCGAAGTGCTGCCGATTTGATTTCTTGAAATCTCTAGCGACATTGAAATACTGCTAATTCGTCTTCTCGAAATCCCTCTCTATGTTGGTTTGTTCACTCAAAACCCTTCTCTATGACGGGACTTTATCGGTATGTTTTCTCGAAACCCTTCTTTATATCGGAACTCTGTCGGTTTGTTTTCTCGGGATTTCCATCCACGCTGGAATGCCGTCCGTTTGATTTCTCAAGCTCCCTCTCTATGCCAGAATGCTGTCCATTTGATTTCTCAAGATCCCTCTCTACGCCAGAATGTTGTCCATTTGATTTTTGAAGATCGCTCTCTCTATGCCAGAATGATGTCTGTCTGATTTCTCAAGATCCCTCTATATGCTGAAATACTGTCGATTTAGTTTTTCATCTGGAATGCCGCTACTTTAATTCTAAGAATTCAACATTATGCTAAAATATATTACCAGACTATTTCTTTTTTTTTCTGTGGACTTTGAGTTGTCAGCTTGCTACATTGAAATCATGAACACAAAAGTAGAATTTATGCCGGTTAGGGGGCTATGGTCTAGTCCCGGGAAGATTTCGAATACTCTTAGTGTCCAGTGGTACCATTGGAGAGTAATGACTGGTGCTTGGCATACACCATAATGAAGTGTTTATAGTATCTGACTAACAATTCAAAATTCATGAAATTGATTGTTATGGAAGTGTTTAGTGGTAAACTTGAATTTCATCTCGACTAAAGTAGTGATCGTGTTCTTTATTCAATTTACTTCTTTACATATTTTACACTTTGAGATATGAAATTAGTAGTGTTAATTCTTTTATACTTTGATACGTGAACTCTTGCGTTATTCTAAATCCTCATTTTCTCGTTATGCTATTTTAAATCTTCCTCTTGTCCTGCATACTGCTAGTGATTGAAATTAACTTAAAGGAATCTACTGGGCAAGTTTTGCTCATCCCTATCTTTTCAACATTTTTCAGGTGACAATCAAGTTTGAACATAGCGGGCAGAGCTGTGCGCCGAGAAACTCCCTTCTTATTGTAATAGAGTTAGATAGGCATATCATGTTTAGTACATATTAGATGTCCAAATGAGTTTTGTTTAAATATTTTTTCATATATCTCGAGACTCTCAGGCATTATGCCAACTTATATATTGTAATAAATGTTTCGTTAGTTATCATTTTAATCTATTATGTCTCGATATTTCCGCTGCTATTGGGATGTGACATTGGCGGAGGGTCTAGCGCTCCCTCCATAGCGGCCCCAACTGTGGCCATCTTGGGGGTCGGCGTGGAGGCGAGCATCTGCTCGGAGGCATGCATCTGCTCGGGGGCTGACTCCACCTCTGTTACTACGGTGCTCAACGCTCTCTCTATAGACATCTCCTCCTCGTTGCCCCCACCCTTACTTGCTCCTCGGAGGGGCCCCCATCCTAGGGGTCGCTGATGATGACCTTGTCTTTGCCACCGAGCCCCAGCTCAGAGAGCATTCCCTCAACTGTCAAGGGCCCCGTCACGACTGGGGCCCTCAGTCTCTCCAGCTGGGCAGCCTTCACCAACATCCTCTTCTTGCGAAGTTGAAGTTG
The DNA here is from genome assembly GCA_014218235.1 of Colocasia esculenta. NCBI lineage: Eukaryota > Viridiplantae > Streptophyta > Magnoliopsida > Alismatales > Araceae > Colocasia > Colocasia esculenta. Next base: position 93,129,346 of record CM024755.1, read on the forward strand.
GGGTGCAGCGTCCTCTGCTTCCTCCTCCTCGGCCTCTACTCTTGGGGCCTGCGCTGTGTTTTTGGGTGCTGTGGTCTCCTTCCGAAGACTGATGCGTAGAGGCCTCTGTTGGACCAAGCCCCTACCGTTGCACCAAAAGCTCGAGCTGATAGTGAAGGCGGACCGTAATTCCTTAAGGTGGCCAAAGCTCCACATCAACGCTGTGGTCGGACTGAGGGGCTTCGCACAGGGCGGTTAGTCTCTGCGGCGGGATGGGTTGTCAGACCCGATGCCACTACACACACCCGATCCCGGGCCAGCATGTAGTGACAGCGATTCCCTAAGGGAGTTGATGGCAATTAACCAACAAACTCCCCCCCAGCGACACCCGGGGGAATCGAACACGCAACCTCGCTCTGATACCACTTGTTGGACCAAGCCCCTATCGTTGCACCAAAAGCTCGAGCTCATAGTGAAGGCGGACCTTAATTCCTTAAGGTGGCCAAAGCTCCACATCAACGCTGTGGTCGGCCTGAGGGGCTTCGCACAGGGCGTTTAGTCCCTGTGGCGGGATGGGTTGTCAGACCCGATGCCACTACACACACCCGATCCCGGGCCAGCATGTAGTGACAACGATTCCCTAAGGGAGTCGATGGCAATTAACCAATAGCCTCTGCTCCGCTGACCATCCGCCGATGATGGACTGACCGGTCCCCACTGTAGCTACTGGCACGTCTTCACCCATATACGTCAGGTATGACCTGACGATGCTTTGTTCAATGTACGTGGCCATATCCTTCTAGTTATGACCCGCGGCCAGCTCAACGGCATCTGCGGAAAAAGGCAAAAGGGTCGGAAGCTGATCCCTTAGCAAGACGAGAGCCAAAGACGAAGGACGAAAACGTACCCCATGGTCGGCTAAGCCCATACTTGACGAGCTTATACTCCGTTAGGTGCTGTTCGGCGGTGTCCACCAACACTGTAGATAGCACCATTGACACCTTTACGGCGTCCTAGATCAGGAGGGGCGTGACGTCCCTTTTCAAGGGCTCGCACACCCGAGTAGGGAATCCCCACTCGAGAGCTCCGCCCCCCTTCCTTCGTCTGATGAAGAAGACACAGGGATTCATCCTTTGTTGTTGGAAAGGCGCCCGGAGAAATGGATTTGCATCCTTTTCGTCAGGTGCTTTGTGTACATAATCGAGTTCTTGGATTGAGGTGAGGACGCGAGGCTGAAATAGTTTCGAAACAGGTCCGCTATGGCTTGGATCCCTTCTTTTGACACATGATGCAGAAGACGTAGATCGTCCTCCATGAATTCGACATAAGCTGGATGGGCGCTATGTAGGATCGAATATGGGAAGGATAAGATCTAGAAGGGGGGGTTGAATAGATCTTACCCAATTAATGCGGAAGCTTGAGTAATTGAAAATTACTTCTAATCAAAGATCTATTGTCGCGCCCCAACGTGGAATATCGGAGCGCGAAGGCAGTTGCAAGAAAAGGTATAGAGCGTATACTAGACATCAAACCATTGCACACTGAATAATACTAAAGCAAATCTTTCTCATTATTAATTTTCCAAATGTCTAGTTACAACCACTAATATCAGAGCCATTCTATAGGGCCCAATTACATTGCATTAGAAGGAAATAACTAACTACAACTCTAAGATAACATAACGACTCGAGGGTACTCCTGGCTTCACTCTTGGTCATTCCCTTCCTCGTGAGTGTATGTGTCATCCTCGGTCTCACCTGAGAACACAACATTAAATAACGTAGGGTGAGCGATAACGCCCAGTAGGACTTAAATCTCAGGCTCAAGCAGGCTTTAAATAATTAATGCATTTAATGGCAGAGTATCTAAATATAGCAGGTACAAGAGAGTCAAAATATAGCAAGAGATAAAACAATAGCACGAGAGCGAGTATAGTTTCCAAAAAGAGCACAAGTATCGAGTATAGCACGAATAGCAGGATGGCCATAGCACAACCAGCACAAGTATAGTAATAGCACGACGAGTATAGCACTTGTTTGTCATTCTAGACATCGAGAGAGTATAGCACGTTTTGTGTTTTGATTGTCATATAGATAGTCGAGATAGATAGCACTTGAGTGTAATGCCAAACACTCTGATCATTTAACTCCCATGGGCACTAGCACTTTCGGGCGCACATCCCAGGACCAGATCGGGCCCTTTATATATTGCCAAGCATTGGTTATATTGTTTATCTTTAGACAATCAGTCAATGGCCAATATAGAGTACCAAGAAGTAGATGAGAGCACTAGATGAATAGACGAGAAAGTGGAGTGAACGTGAATAGACGAGCGAGTAGAGTACAGATGAGAGCTAGGGGTCATTGCACGTAATACGACGAGTAAACAGGCGATAGTAACAGTTGCACAACACGCGCACGTTGTATTGGCAGTCAGGTGGAATTCACTATCTTCCCACTGGCCATGTTATACACAAGTCCAGAGGTTCGACGTGATTCAAGATAAGAGTGAACTCTAATAGCCGTTTGGATCATATAGATCCCTAAAGGGTATCATAGGTATTAGGGTACAACTGGCTCGTCGACCATGTGGGAATCCATGATCAGAGGAAACTTACGGAAGCCTTGTGCAAGAGTTCACTAGTCCAGCGAAAGGAATATCCGACGGAGAGTTCACCACAAGCCAAGTAAAGTGTGTATATAAAACAGGTGCTGACGTTCTAGAGGAATTCTAGGACAGTGGAGCGTCGATATCGGTACATAAACAACGCGAGAAATAAATACAAGTCCTTTCAAAATAGGGAAATTAATGTACTTCATTCAATAAATTACCAAATACATTATGAGATATTTCCTTCAAGATTTCAGCCATATATGGATGGTTCAAGTGTGTGCAAGTGCAAGAGAAATCATAGATAGAAATAAGTCGTGAACATGTATTTTAAATCATTCAATATAGCACCATTTTTTAAGTAGGGTTTTTACTGGGGGTATAACCGTAAGAAGGCGTAAGAATTATTTAGAAAGTGACAAAATATTTTATTTTATTTTTTTATGGGTTTTTCATCAAAAACCTGTGAAGGCGACATAGGGCTGTAAGGATGGCGACATGGGCCAGGCAGAACGCGACAACATCTTGCACAGGTCGCGACAGGGCATGCAAATCGGGAACTGAGAAAGCGACGGCTCACCTGTCGCCTTCTTGGTCGCGACAGGGAGGGTGTCGCAATCAGGCCCCAAAAGCGACATGTCGAGGTGTCGCATTCTGGTTGTCTGCGCCTGACTCTGACAGGAGTCAGACCAGACATTGGATTACGGACCAGGGATTTCAACCTTTGATACAGGGTTGTTCAGAAATTCATAACTAATATATACACGATGAAAAATCATGAAATCAGTGGAAAATGAAACTAGACATGCGAGGGTACTTCCAGTAAATAGGGATTAGAGAGAGAGCATGGTTTGAACATGGTTTGAGCATGAACAACAACGAGTAACACAGAACAAGACATAGAGAGCAAGACTGATTTAATTCGAGCAACATGCTCAATGAAATTTAGGCTTTTTAGGGGCAAATGATCCCTAACAACGTGAAGTATCTACAGTAAAACTTTCGTAGCATGGGATCAAGTATACATAGAGATTTGAATTAAACATGACACCTCGGGGTTATCATGTTTGCAGTTCTTTAGAAATTAAGAACAAAATATAGGATGGATGGAAAAATATGAAACTTGGGGGTTTCGTTCAAGAGGGTAGATAGAACCTACAGAAAAAGTTTCATGGTTTATGCTTGTGGGAATGCCTACCTTTGACTCGAATTGTCTTCTAGGGCTAGAACTTGAAGAACAAGGGAAGAAGCTTCAAGCTCTTCTTCTCTCCACGAAATCCTCTCCTCCTTAGCCTCCTCTCCACATCCAGCAACTCTTGGCAACGAGCTAGGGTTGCCCAATAGAGTTTAAGAGGTGTATTTATGCAAGTATGTATTTCTATTCCTACTTTTACTCTAATTCCTTTTTAATTCCGAGATTTCCTTACTCCCACCTTCCTTCCTTGCCTTCAAATCTTTATTTAGACTAGGAAGAGATCTAAATTCGTGCTAACCCATATGGGGTAGGTTTAGGAATCCAATTCCAACTCTAACTTCCCATTTAATGCATTAAATACCCCTTTTCTATTTAGGTAATAATTTAGTTACGAATTTAGGGTATTTTCCTACTATTCTCCCTTTGTAAATTCATATTTTGACCCAATAAATTCTAGAAGATCCATTAAGCAAAGCCCATTACTCTTTTCCATTTAATGGGTTTTATTTAATGCTCTATTTAAATATCCATTTAACTAAGTTTTAAATTCTTTATTTAAATTTTATTTTTCGTAAAAATTCAGGTTGCTACATCTATTCACATAGACTAGACAATTTGTTTATCTGAAGGATGAGTGTGTGTGGAAGATGAATGAAGCAATTCAACAATTAGTGTGAGTTCGAAATCCTATGCAAGTATCTAGCGAAGACAAGCAGATTAAACCATTGCACAAAGGATTTTTAGGTGGTTCGGAAATCATACCAGTGATTCCTACATCCACCCCTCACACAGTGAGGCTCCACTACTCAAAAGAGTACAACTCACACTGGAGCTTGACAACTCCAACACACCAACTCTAGAGCACAACCGCTCCAGAAACTGAGCACACTTGCTCAGAAACACACAGAGTATGCAACTCCACACAACTGAGCACAATAGCTCACAAACCATAAGCTAGATCAAGATCAACATAAATCAGATCCTCTAGCAATGATCTAATTCAAGATAGATTCATTCACAGAAAGTTGTGCAACACTTTATGCACAATTCCCATGGATGAATCAGAAGAACACTTTCAGAGTTAAGAGAATTAGATACAGAGTATGTTCTTCAATGGAGATCCCTTGCAGAAGGTTGAATTGAGGAGATTTGTTGATGCTTGATTCACTGGGCGATGCTCTGCTTCAATTGCTTCTGAGTCGCCTTCAGATTCTCCTTAATTGCTGGCTTCTGCTAGATCTGCTCCTTTGAGAGGTGCTTCAGCTCCTTCTCCAAAGCTCTCCTTCAATCTCTTGTGCTGTCAAGGGATGCAGATGGATCACCACAGCAACAACAGGAGCAAGAGCGGGATATTCCTCATTTTTGCCGCCAAAGGCTCTTGCTGGAATATTTTGGAGGTCTCTCACAACTTGGGGGCCGATTGGTGGGGTATTTATAACCCTACATGTCCAATGGTACACTTGGAGTGCATGGGCACATGATCCAAGATGGATTCTATTGAACCCTAGGCAGCCACGTGTCCAGGTAAAACATAAGTTGAGATTTCAGCCGGAGTGTGTCGAAACTACCACTGAGTGTGTCGACACACTGTCCCAATTGTGCAAAAAAGGTCTTCTGGATGTTGGGTCTAGTGTCGACACGACCACTGACTGTGTCGACACACTGTCCCAGTTAGACAATTGGTTCTCCTGGAAGCTGGATCTAGTGTCGACACGACCATAGACTGTGTCGACACACTTGACCAAAATGCTTCAGGGACTATGACCCAGTGTCGACACAATCAATGGGTGTGTCGACATTACCATGATAAAACCTATGTATCCCTGAGAATTTAATACATAAGACATTAGTAGAAGGTATTATCATCAAGGTATGAGGTGTAAAGTATTTGAAACATGCTTTTTGAGCATTGTTATTACATAAGAGATGTATGTAACATGTTCCACCAATTAAGCATTAAAATCACAAAATGTCATCATCAAAACTATGAGGAGAAATACATTGAAACCACACTCAACCCAACATGCTATTTTCCACGTGCTCAACAAATCTCTCGCCACTTCCGGCAGTGGCAGTCCTAATACTGCCTCCAGGATGTCCAGCGAAAGCGCGAATCACCCTGGCTTGTCCAGCAAGTAGGTCTGGTCATCGCAGACTAGGATGGTGTCGTACTTCTCCCCAATGTGATATCGCTTCTGGAGTCCCTCGAAGCACCAGTACTTTGGCCCCTTTGTGGTCACTAGCGCTTCTCTGCTCGCTCCGGCTGCTGCAACCGCCTTGCCCTCATGCTGTGCCATTGCTGCTCGCGGGTGATGAAGAAGATTGAGTGGAGAGAATGCAGGGAGCAAGGAATCAGGATAGCAGAAGCGGGAGTAGAGTTTTCAAAGCAGAAAGGCGTGGGGAGCTCATCGCCCCTCTCCCTTTCCTTATAAAGAAGGGGAGGCGCAAAATTCGAAGATGAAATTGGCGGTCTGCCCGCTCCAACGGCTTGTTAAAACAGGCCGTTCCAGATCCCGAAGCGCCACGTCTCCTCTGTCATCATGAAATGGCAGCCCCGAAGAGATCTCCAATGGTCTCGCCTAGCGTCGTATGCATCGTCACGGTCAACATGGCATTTAATGCGTGGGTGATGTCGAGCAGACATCTCCCCTCTCATGTACTCATGAACGCATCCGAGCAGACTTGAGAGGGTGGGGGGCAAGTGTAGAGGCTATTCTCGGCCTCCTAGGCTCTTAGGCCCATTATGACCCATCAAGGCAGCTAGGCTTTGGTCATTTGGCCACGTGTCCTCGGGATCGGCCACTGGACCTCGAACACACTTCAGCCAAAGCAACGCCTAAGGGTCCTAAAAGTTATTTCCGCACACTGCACAGCATGTTCGAGCAAGACTCGGTCTACCGAGCAAACCACAAGTCTCCTGCTCGAACCTTTCACGGTATATCATCTGAGGCGCCCATCACCGAACAGTGTCATCGAGCACCGGGCACCGTACAGCCTCGCCAACTTCCGAGCAGTCCCTTACGTGGCATCCTGTGGCCTGCGACCCTGGGCGGCCCTTCACCTACCAAAGGCAGTTAATATGATGGCGCGACACGTACACCATGATCAGGCGCATTAGTGGTGTGGAATACCAACAAGCACCTCAAACGGACAACTCCACGCTTAGGGATTTCAACCGACGCGTACGTTCCATCATCATTGAAGAAGATTGTGTCCGAACCTTTCGTGTCGCTTGTCTATAAAAGGCATAGGTAATTCTCATGCAAAGGTACGAGACTTCGCTCATGCACACTCGCTTACGCGCGAATCCACACACCTGAGAACCTTCAATTCCAGCCTTCTTTGCAGTCTGACCTGACTTAGGCATCGGAGGGTTCCCCCTGTTCTTCAATCGGGCCCTGTGATCCTTCTGGATTTTGAAGGCCTTCGTCCGCACCAGCGACAGCTCCTTCCCTTCTTCTCTCTATCAATGGAGGCGCGTTCGGCCCACAGTCGAACATGAAACTACGTCCATAGCTGACATATGTTTATGTGTCAACAATTTATATCAGCCGCTGACAAACATTAGTCGACGATAGATTTGTCAACGATTTATAACTACTGATATATATGCTATTTCCTATAATGTATCATCATTTTAGAGCAACATGAGTCCAAAATAATTTAAGGCCAATGATTCCATCATGTAGATGGTTTTGTTGACATCATCGGGAACGAACATAAGACCGTACACAATTTACTATATTCGTTTGAAAGGAATTATTGCCACGCTGATGAAAGTCCTCATACCATGCTCTTTAATGTATTAATATATTCTTTGAAGATTTCACTTCTTCCATAAATTCACATAATTAACGCTCTTGGTTACACGGCCATAGACCTGCTTTAGATTAATGATAACCCTCAAGAGGTATTTTTTCCATTTCTTAATATCTTTTCCTCGACTACTTCAATAAAAAAGCATATTATGCAACAAATGACATCAGTTACATAGTCACAAGTTTAACATACATCTCTAAATTTCTAGAAATTGATTTTTTCCCCCTCAAATACACTAGTCACAAACTTAAAATTCTACTTTCTTCTTAAGCCACATAATATGTGTAGGATCTTGATCGGGGTGTGTACCTCATCGTTGCGGAATCTCATAGGATCGAGAAGAAGGCTACAATAGTCTTCTTCGTTGTTTCCTCACTCCAAACATCTTCGAGATTTGGTGGTGATGTCTCGTGTGAGAAGTCTTTCACAAGGTTGAGAGAGAGAGTGACTTGCGCAGGTCTTTTCTTAAATGGGAGAGCCCCCATTTTTCTCATGCGCATGGAGAGGAGGAAGAGTCCTGGGGACTCAAGGAGACAACCGCCCATGTGGTTGCTCTCCATCCCGAAGGTTGCCAACCTTTGGTTGCCCCACATGGGCAACCACCGATGGGAGCCCCATTGGTTAATGTAACGACCCGACCTCCCAGACCCCCGCCTGGGACCCTCAAAGGTCGTACCGCCACCCACGGATCCGAAGATCTGGAAGGGTTAGAATTTAGTCCAGTGAGATAAGCAATGAATTCAAATAACTATAACAATAAAGTTCGTACATTAATAAATAAAATATGTACAACATGTCCCAAATAAAAGTACAGGTACCGAAAGAAAGGTGCAGTCCTTAAGGGGCATACCCCGAGGACTTGCAAAAAGGCCACTCTCAACTCACGGTACAAAGAGAACTCATGCTCACAACTCACACTGCTGGCAACACACAGCATACAAACCGCCACCACAACTGTCCGGCAACAAACTCCTGCGACAGCGAGTCCCTACTCGAAGAGAGTAGGGGGGTGAGCCTCGCGAACAAGGCTCAGTAGGGATAACCAGTCCCTTACTAGCCAGAGCAGCAAGAACTCCAACAAAAGTAGAAGCAAACTACTCTACAAAGTAGTAAAGCGGGAAACACCTACTGCAGAGTACTACAGAGCAGCGGAACAGAGAAACGCCTCGACCACAACTCGGGTCAGGCTAAAGACGACTCCCGCAGAACCAGCAGAGTCAAACACAATGAGGAAGCGAACACCTCGGCCTACACTTGCCGAGACAACGAAGCTCACGAACCACCGGAGCAACCACATGTGACCAGAGTCTCACGACACAAGCACCAACATCCCAGACCTCCACGAGGTTGAGAAGGAAACAACCAGGTGTCACCACGAGAGACACCGAGCAACCATGTGAGAAGCACCGTCTCACCACAGGCACGGCCACCTCGGACCTCCACAAGGTCGAGGGCTCACAAACAGAACCACCCTGCACCTCGGGCACGCCATGAAGTCAGGAAACTACACACTCCAGTGCCACCACGGATGACATCAGGAACGGTTACCGAAATAGCAGTTGGGTGCCTACACAAGGCACCCTGAGAGAATTCGCAAAGCGGAAACCACTAAACACGGCCCACGAGGCCAAACCAACCAAGCCCACGGAACTAGACACGGCTAGGCTACAACCACCGTGCAGGCTACGGTGACGAGAAACCCAATCTCAGAAAGAGTGTGAGAAACACCATCACGCAAGAGCACACAAGCCACCGCCAAAGGCAGTTAAGAGGAGGACACACAGTCCACTCCTCCAGCTCGCCAGCCGCTGACTCCTGCCTACGACCTCCCTAGGTAAAGTGAGGCTAGAGAGTCACAGTAAAGAACACAACCACAAACACCACAGTCCGGCCGAACTGTGGCCCCATGCCTGGCCTCCCTACGTGGCTCTAGAACCAACATAGAGCGAGGCAGTGAGAAGGACTAGCTGGTCAGCACTGAAAGTGCACCAAACCACCTCGGCGACCCAGACCAGCTAAGAGAGCTCTACAAATGACTCACGTCGCTGTCCCCACCGTTTTCTCCCTTCTGCTTCAAGTCCGAGACTTGAGCACGCCCGGAGCAACACCCTCTGACACAGACGCGCGGGGCTGGGGGTCCTAGGTAACGGTAACAACCTGTCTCATGGATAAGCCCTCATGTGCCGAGCACCGGGCGAGAGAGAACTGGAGTGGCAACCACCAATAGAAACAGCACAGCTGGCTTGTAACCAAGAAAAGCCCAGCAGGCACAGGCATGCACGGTACCCCTTTCGGAAACCCCCATAAGGGCCGTCGGCCAACGTCGGCACACAAGGCATGGCCCGAGAAATCGAAACACCACAGACATAACAGAAACTACCGCTCTTCTAATAATCGATTGACAGACAGACAATCGATTATTAGACAGACGCGAGCCTCCTAGCACAGTCGCTAGGACACGGCCACGAAGGTGTCACCTTCGGTAACTAAACGCAGGGAGGAAACCTGCCGCGTTCCTAGCAGAAGGTCCTAAGGGCACACCCTGCCCTGGGGCACATGCCGACACGCCGACCGAGGCCACGGAAAACACCCGAGGCAGACCAGGTCTTGTCGCACCCTCCAAAGCCGTCGCTACAGTCAGGGCCACCGCGACAAGACCATATTGCGATGGGGAAGCGGGACGCGACAACAGGGCTGTCGCGACAGGAAACCAAGTCACGACACCCTTGTCGCGATGGCCGACCAGGACGCGACAGCAACCTTGTCGCGACGGGAAACCGGGTCGCGACACGACCCTTATCGCGACGGCCACCCGCACCGCGATAAGGTCGCATCCGACTGGGGCAACGCCTTCTCTGATGTCACGACGCGCTCGGCGTTCGCGACATCAGCTGGAAGGCGGACCTCCAGAATGCTACATCTCGGGGTCGCCACAACTACACTAAGCACACCACAACGGGGAGGGGAGCATGGGGAAAGAAGTAAACACAAGCATTCCACAAAGTAGACTCCGAAACCACACTAACAAGAAAGGGCACAAGAATCCCTACTGAGAATGAAGAACCAACCCACAAAGGGGCCTTCACGAAGAGCTCGCCACCTCCTCCTTGCCCTATTTTAAATGGACTTGTCTTCGATTCTTGCGATGTTTTGGAATCACTGTTATCGACGCTCCACTGTTCTAGAATTCCTCTAGAATGTCGGGCACTTGTTTCTATGTACACGCTTTCTCTTGACTTGGACGAACTCTCCGTCGAATACTCCTTATGTCGGACTAGTGAATCCTTATTCAAGGCCTCCGTAAGTCTCCTCTATCCATGGATTCCCACATGGTCGACGAGCTGGTTGTACCCGAACACCTATGACACCCTTTAGGGATCAGTAAGATCCAAACGGCTTAGTTTGCTCTCGCTCTTACCTAGAATCACGCTGGACCCCTAGACATATGCGTATCATGGCCAGTGGAAGGGTAGTGAATTCCACCAATGCCTGGCAATATATAAAGGGCCCGGTCTGGTCTTGGGATGTGCGCCCAAAAGTGCTATTTGCCCACGGGAGTTAAATGACTAGAGTGTTTGGCATTACACTCGAGTGCTATCTATCTCGACTATCTAAATGACAATCAAAAGTACTATACGATACTCGTTGTGCTATTGATATACTTTGTGCTATTTGTGCTATGGCCATCTTGCTATTTGTGCTATACTCGACGCTTATGCTATATTTGGAAACTTGTGCTATTTCAATCACGTGCTATTGTGATGTCTCTTATGTTACTTGACTCTCTCGCTCTATCTTTAGTTACTATGCCTTTTTAATACATTAATCATTTAAAGCATGCTTGATCCTGAGATTTAAGTCCTACTGGGCGTTATCGCACACCTTTCGTTATTGGTTATGTGTTCTCAGGTGAGACCGAGGAAGATACTTACATTCAAAATAAATAGAAATAAATAATTTCCATAATATTGGAGTATTTAAACATACGTGTCATTATCGTATGTGCTAAAATATATAGAAAAATCCGTAAAAATAGTAAATTAACCCCACACATTATTCTTAGGGGTTCCACGAAAGAATTCGTGCAATGAAAAATCCGATTAACCAGGTGAACATCACAGGGTGACCAATTATCCGAATTAGGAAACAAGTCGGAAAACCAGTAACATGGAAATACGACGCAATCATAAATTAAATAAAAATGTTAGAAATGCTTCTAACAATATATAATAAATGACCCAATATCATAAGTGGGCCAATGGACCACATATGGCCCAAAAATCAAATGAAGCAAGAAAATACATAGAAATTCGTAACCATAAATAAGCTGAAATTAAAAAGAGGCAATTAGAGTTGAATTGGGATACAAACATGCATTCATGGCAACCCAAATTCGTGCCCACCCATCCATGGAAGTTGCTTGATGGCCAAGACTCTCTAATGGAGGAAGAAATCATCAAAAATAGGAAACCAACATGCCAATCCCGAAACCCTTCTTTCCTAGTTACAATAGGACTCCTAAACACCATGGATGCTTAAATACTCTTCACCCAAACCCTAGGGACAAGTTTAGGACTTGCTGGGGTCGTGTGGAGGAGCTCTTGGTGGCTGGAGAGTAGGATATCAAGCATACCAAGCTCATCTTCTTCCCCTGTTCATCTGCTACGACCCGCACAAACCACCCTCTTGAAGCCAATCAAAGGTAGGCCAAACCTAAATCCCATCGTGCAAGGCTTATACCCCTGGAAAGAGGGTCGAGTCTACTTCCTAACCCAAGTGGAATGCCCAAATTCCATGCAGTATACACGGAGTATTAGGCGTTCTACAAACAGTGGTCTGAACATGGGATTTCTGAAGAACGAGACTTCATCAACTCAAAGGGTAGGTTTTCTCGGGCCAAATCTTAACATCTCCTATACCAAATGTGTAGAGCATCAAGTTAGCTTTCATTGCCCTCTGGTTTCATCGAATTGCATTGAGTAGATTTTGAATTATAAGCGTTTTCTCAAAGTCGTGCACTGTCAGAGCTTTTCTGTTCTTCATATGTTTCATGTGATTCAAGACCGAATTAGAGTAATCTCATAACATGAAGTTATTCTACTAGTTATCCTCTTCAAGTTTTGTGTTGAACGTTTTGTCTAAATGTCATCAGTTAGAGAGTTATAAGCGTGGTAATAGGGTTTCTGCATAAAACTACGACTTTAGGTTACACTTGATCTGACTTTGTGTTCAACATGGTCAAAGCCTATCGAAACCATCCTTATTTTCCAATTCCGATTTACTGGAAGTACCCTTGTATGTCTAGGTTGTTTTAAAACTAGTTTCGTTATTTTTCATGCACTATACATTTTGTTCTCTATTTGTGAACAACCCTGTGTCAAAAGAAGGAAAGACTGGTCCGCAATCCAAAGCACTGTCCTTGCCATGTCAGAGTCAGGCACGGACCCTGTGAACGCGACGGCCCGATAGGTCGCGTTCAGAGGTTTGATTGCGACATACCCCTTGTCGCTTTCTCAAGGCGACATGCGCTCCGTCGCTATCAGGCTACCTGATCTGACAACCTCGTCGCGATGCTCACACCCCTGTGTTGCCTTCTGGTCCCGACCCGTCGCCTTCCTTGTAAGACCCTGTCGCGATCTGACCCCGGGCCTGACAGCACCATGTCGCCTTCCTTACATGATCCTGTCGCGACCTGACTCCGGGCCTGACACCCATGTCGCCTTCCTTATATGCCCATGTCGCGATCTCAGGATTTTTACCAAAACCATGTGTTTCCTCGCAAATTTTACCGTATATACCCAAGGTCTGTTTAAACGTGATAATTACTGTGTAAGTTGCATGTCTTGGGTCTGATCATTACATGATTGTTATTTAATGGCTTAAAATTGATTAACCCATTTAAAAGCTTTAATTACATGAATGCTATTCTAAGTGCTCCTTAAATGTTATGATCCATTCGTGCTACTTATGATTAATCTTCCTACTGATTCTACCATGTTTAAATGATAAGGGTTATCATAAAATCTTGCAAACCATGATTTGTTAAAGTGCATAGTTTTATTCCATGTTATATCGTCAAGTGCTTCCTGCGAGTTGGAGACCGATGGTTTGTGAATTGAGACACGCGTACCGCACTACACACTAGCACTATTAGGCAGCCTTTTCTTGGGAAATTGGAAACTCTCTACCGGTCATTCCGAATCGGTAGACTAGCGACCTTTTCACCAAGGCCTCCGTAAATCTCCTCTGACCATGGATTCCCACATGGCCAACGAGTTGGTTGTACCATTGAAGTTCCCTGAAGATAGCGTGCACTTCCTTTCTCCTCTTGTTCTCGTGAGCGTGATTTGACAATCTAGACTAAAGTCATTAATGTAAAGATTTAACCAAAGTACAAGTCGTACCGTTATGCTGCCGAATTTATCTTTTGACCATTGTTATCATGAAATCATGTTCAATTACTTATTACTTGTTCCCATCTTCATCATGAACATGACATTACACATGCTTACTTATTGAAACTCTCATTGGCCATTATTAATGACTGTGGGTATCTACATTTAAAAATTTACATGAGATGCTGACAGGGCACGGCGTGTGTCCAAGGGCTCCAATCTATCCCCAATGACGGCGAGTCATAGATATACTGTTAACCATGGGGTATAATGATTACTAGCGTTGCAACTGCGCTGGGAGTCCTACTTGCTTGTTGAATGATAGATACAATACCACATACATGTGTCCTGGTGTACATTCTTGATGGATCTTTTCTCGGTGTACATTAGTGTCTACGTGCCTGATTAGTGTTACTTGATTGTGCTCGTACATTCTTGCTTGCTTGCTTGCGTGATATGGCCATCCTGCATTTTTGCAATTAGTGATATATTGTTCTTGAAAGCTAGTGACATCAAGTGAAATCTTGTGTGCTCGTACAAAGTGATCTATTACTAGTTCTATCTTGTTATCTTGTTCCCAAATCTTGTTCTATCGTGTTCACTCCATCTAGCTTGTTTTCATGTATCTTGTTTTAATGAGTTTTATTCGTACGTGCATATCATGACATTCATCGTGCTTACCTAGTTCTAAATTGTTAATCACTTATATCATTGCCCGCACATTGAGATATAAATCCTACTGGGCTAGTTTGCTCATCCCCTACTTTTACCCAATCTAGGTGACTATGACGTTCAAGAGGAAGAGCAAGTCGAGGATGGGAATGCGTCCAAGTGAAGAGTGTTCCAATCATGAGTCTATATATAGTTAGTTTATTTTGAGTGTTAGAACAATGTAGTAGGAAGTGAGGATTAAATGTACTTTCCCTTTTATTGAGTCTTAGTCCTGTACTAGTTTCCATTTGAATACAAAGAGTTGAGATTTGAATACAATTTATATTGAGTTCAACATGTGGGCCCTATTATGATGTTGTGTTGATACACAATTAGTGCGTGCTAGCTAGAGGCTTATTTGCCGACTGTCCACGTCTCGAAATATTGACTCGAATTAATTATTAATATCCGCTGCGTAATTCTCGGGACGTGACAGTTTAGTGGTATCAGAGCCTAGGAATACCAAATAGGATAATGTCTCAGGAATAGGAGATACCTATGGAACCTAGGTCATGAAAATTAAATACAGTACCTGGTGAGAATGGGTAGAGACTGGGAATATGTTAGAAAGAATTAAACACTCCTACCCATTGACTCTTATAATGTATCTAGAGACATTAATTGGTTTCCATCCTTTTCTCAGGAACCCTCATAACACTCTCATTCAACTGCAATGGCTCGCAACCAGTGGCAAGCTATGCAAGACACTGTGGCTGGACTTACTCAGGCCCTACAAAATGTAGTTCAGGCTGGAAATCAAGCGGGAGCTGCAATGAATGGAGCCGGTGATCTGCATCAGAATTTTAGGAGTTTAAACCCTCCTCGTTTCTCTGGATCCCCCGACCCAGACGAGGCAGAAAACTGGCAGGAAGAAATAGAAAGGATCTTCCAAGTAATGCAATGCACTAATAGGGAGAAGGTGGTACTAGCCACTTTTCATTTTACCAAGGATGCCCGAGCATGGTGGAAGGCCACATCGGCCCACCTGCCTAATATAGCTGAACTGGAATGGGCTGAATTCCTGGAGATATTCCGGGGAAAATATTTCTCTGAGAGAGTGAAGGAGAAGAAAGCGACAGAATTTGCCGCACTGAAGCAGAAGGGAATGTCCGTGGCTGAGTATGAGGCTCAGTTCGCTTGTCTTGCTGTGTATGCCCCACATCTGGTGGGAACTGAAAGACTGAAGGCTAACCGTTTCATGGATGGGCTCAGGCCCATGTTCATTGAAAGACTCGGACCACATAATATTCAAACTTACACTGAAATGGTCCAAAGAGCTCAGCTGGTAGAAGACACCATGGACAAGGTGGATGGCATGAGGGGCAAGGACAACTCCAAGCCGGTCTTCGTCAGGAAGGGAGCACCTAATATTGCTCCAACCTTTCGTAACAACAACGTCAACAACAACAACAAGAGGCCGAATATCGGAAGGGATATTGCTGGAGATAAGAGAGCTAAGGTGGAAGGTAGGCAGTTGGCGGAAAACTGCAAATTCTGTGATAAACCAGGGCACCGAGCTGAAGAATGCTGGAAGAAGCTCGGGGCTTGCTTAAGATGTGGTGGTCGTGACCACCGTATTCCTGACTGTCCAATGATGAAGGACCAACCAGGCAGAGCTCAGAATATACCACGGCGTTAGGGACCCCTTAATGCTGTCATAGAAGCTGACCTACCCGAGGAAGGGGGTATGGTGGAAGGTACCATTTCCATACACTCTCAACCTTCTTTTGTACTTATTGATACGGGAGATGCATATTCTTTTATTTCCACCACATTTGCTGCAACTCTACCTGTCAAACCTGTACCCTTGAAATCCAAGATCACTGTAGCCTCCCCACTAGGCTCAGAGTCTGAACTCACTCACTACTTGCCGAAATGTGAAACTATAATTGGAGGACACAATCTCCCTGCCGACCTTATCTGTTTAGACATGAAGGGTTATGATGCCATTCTGGGTGTCGATTGGCTAATTGAATATGATGCCGATGTAAATTGTCGCCATAGGAGGGTCACTTTTAAAAGACCAAACCTTCCAACTTTATCACTACTTGGCACCCGCTATCACAAACACCCTATCCTGATATCCTCCTTAAAGGCTTCTAAGCTGATCAACCAGGGTTGTGATGCTTTCCTAGTTTTCGTCTTGGCAACTGAAAAGAAGAAATCGACCCTAGAAAACATTCTAATAGCCAGGGACTATCCTGATGTATTTCCAGAGGAATTACCTGGTATACCACCTGAGCGGGAGGTAAACTTCACCATCGAATTACTCCCTGGGGCAGCCCTTGTTTCAAAAGCCCCGTACCGTATGTCCCCTATTGAATTGCAGGAGTTAAAGAGACAGATCCAAGAATTACTAGATCAAGGTTTTATCAGGCCTAGCACATCCCCATGGGGAGCGCCAGTGCTATTTTTCAGAAAGAAGGACGGGACAATGAGGCTATGCA
Organism: Colocasia esculenta; assembly: GCA_014218235.1. Lineage (NCBI taxonomy): Eukaryota > Viridiplantae > Streptophyta > Magnoliopsida > Alismatales > Araceae > Colocasia > Colocasia esculenta. Next base: position 93,146,502 of record CM024755.1, read on the forward strand.
TTGATTACCGTCAGTTAAACCAGTTGACAATAAAGAATAAGTATCCACTGCCCCGCATCGACGAGCTGTTTGACCAGATCTCCAGTGCACAGTATTTCTCCAAGATAGATCTAAGATCAGGCTACCATCAACTAAGAATAAAGGAGGAGGATATTCATAAGTCTGCATTCCGAAGTAGATATGGTCACTATGAGTTCGTAGTTATGCCGTTTGGTTTAACAAATGCTCCAGCGGCTTTCATGCAACTTATGAATAATATTTATAGGCCATACTTGGACCAGTTTATAGTGGTGTTCATTGATGACATCCTTATTTACTCCAAATCCAAAGAAGAACATGAAGAACAATTGAAGATGGCTCTACAAGTGCTCTACGAAGAAATATCATCGCCCTCAAAAGAACCCTGGAGCACACAGGACAAAGGTTGATCACTCATCCAAATGTCCTTCAATATGTCAATGTTGTCACCCTTACCATGGATCCATCTCATATTCTTCAGAATAATCGTGTTCGTAGCCATGCAAACATGCTTAGGCATCCTAGGAAGATGATCATAACAGGTAGATTGGAATCGCCTTCTAGCATAAGAAGCCCATAAAGAGCTGCCATGTCAAATATTCCACAATTGCTTCATTGCTAGGGAGATCTGAACATGATGCAAGTTACGAACACCGAGACCACCTTCATCTTTAGGTCGTTGAATAATATGCCAGGCAACCCAATGGCGACGGGAAGAGCCATCCGAACCATTCCAGAAGAAAGCCGCGGAAGACTTCTCAATGTAAGAAATAACAGACTTAGGAATAAACAAAGCAGCTGCCAGGTAAATAGTGATGGATGAAATAATTGAGTTAATCAAAGTAACTCGACCAGCTTGAGAGATCAACTTGGATTTCCAACTAGCCAATTTTGTATTAACTTTATCTATGAGGTTCTTGTAATCAGCGGCCAACATCCTTCCTGCTCTCAGTGGAACACCCAGATATATGAGCGGACCACACTGCCTCATGTACCTAGTAGTCTCCTTGATTCTTTTAATGGAAAGAGGAGAAGTTTTCCCAGATACCATAAAGGAACTCTTGCTGGAGTTGATAAACTGGCCTGAGGACTGAGCATACTTGTTCAAAAACTGCATAAGGCGTTTAACATTTTGTATGCTACCATTCAGAAAAATAAGAGTGTCATATGCATAAAGAAGATGGGAAGGGGGCAGACACCCTCTAAGACCAGCTTATGGTTTGAGGTGTCTAGCTAAAACCATGTACTTAAGTCCTCTGCTAAGAGCATCTTCCATATTAATAAAAAGCGCAGGAGCAATAGGATCACTTTCCATAAACCCCTAGTGGACTTAAAGTAACCAGCAGAAGAGCCATTAACTAGGACAGAAAACCAGCAATTAGACATCATCATACTAATATATGAAATAAACCTGGAAGAGAAGCCAAACTTCTTAAGGACAGCGAATAAGAAATCCATTTCACACTGTCATAGGCTTTCCTAATGTCCAACTTAAATATAGCATTTCCCCCTCTAACTTTTCGACCAATATCCCTAACTAGTTGTCTGGACAAAGAAACATTATCTAGGATGAACCTCCCTTTCACAAATGCACCTTGCTCATAAAAAATAATTCTAGGAAGAATGGCAACCAATTTGTCACATAAAATTCTAGAGACTATTTTATAACAAAAATTGCAGAGACTAACAGGTCTAAAATCATTGACGGTCATTGGGTGAAACTTCTTAGGGACAAGGGAAATTAACATAGAAGTCACCCCTCTAGGAAAAGAATGACCCTAGAAGAAACCACTGACTGTAGCAAATACATCATGATTCATGTTGGACAATATCCCAACACGAAGTAAAGAAAAGACCAGTGAATCCATCCGGCCCAAAATAACTATTCCCATTTAAACTCCAAACCGCACTCTTGACTTCCTCCATAATTGGAGTAGCACAAAGAGAGATATTCTGATCATCCGAAATAAGAGAAGGAATAACCTGAAGAAGAGATTCATCAATCACATGAGTAGAAGATTGCAAAAGACCCTAAAAAAAGTGAGCTGCCTCATTACGAATGACCTCTTATTCCTCAGTCCAATTACCATTAATTTGAAGCCACTGTATATTATTGCGTCTTCTGTTGCCTTGAACAACTTCATGATAGAAGTTAGTATTTCTATCACCTTTATCCAACCACTCCATGCGGGTTTTTTGGGCCCAGAAGACCTCCACACATTGCAAAGCCCTTCTAAGGTTTGCATTCGCCTCCCCTAGAGCAGATCTATTAGCTGGTGTAGGATTAACATTAAAAATCTCTTGCTTCGCTTTGACCTCTTCTTCCTGTCTGAGCACATTACCAAACACACCTTTGCACCTTTGATCCATAAACGCAAATCCTTCTTAATCACCTTCAGCTTCAGAAAAAGAGTAGTAAAAGAATTAGGGTGCCAACCAACAGCCACATCCCAAGCCGTTTTAACAGTTTCAAGAAAAGAAGAATGGGAGGTCCACATGGCCTGGAATGTGAATCTAGCCAGAGACCGAAGGAAACTGGTGAAAGTGGCCAACAACGGAGCATGGTCAGATGGACCTCTAGGAAGATGCCTAACACAGAACCCCGGGAACTTATCCTCAAAAGTGTTGTTCATCAGAAAGCGATCCAGTCTTGCCTTAACAGCCGCCTGCCCAATTCTATTATTAGACCAAGTAAAATGGGAGCCGGTGTAACCAACTTCGGAAAGAGAAGTTGCATTGATGAAAGCATTAAAATCTACCATAGCATGCATATTACAATTACGCCCACCCCTCTTCTCAGTTGGTTGTGTGATACAATTAAAATCACCACCTACAATCCACTGGACATCAACAGTATCTGATATGTTAATGATATCATCAAAAAGATGTCGTCTGATACTAGGATCACAGCTTGCGTAGACCACAGTAACCATTATGTAAACATAGTCATCCTCAAAGCCTCTAAGGTGATCTACTAATCAGAGCTACTAATAGTGTGCATGGAGATATTATGCCAGAATACCCTGATTTTAGAGTCCTCATCCTCGTTGCCAGTATACTCCTGCATATTAATAAATTTACACAAGTTTGAAGGTTGAGCGAGAGGGACCATGGGCCCAGCAATGGCAACGAAATCAATATTACCCTTCCTTATAATCCTCCGAAGCGAACGCCTTGAAGCAGTGTTGGAAATGCCTCTAATATTCTAGAACAAAATGGAGCTATTCATGATGAAGAATAAATAGCAGAACCTCCATCGGCCTTAGCCTTAGATCTCATCATGGCACCTACCTCCTTATGAATATTCATATCTTCCAAGGCAACAGGGATAGGTATGAATATATTTTCCTTAGCAGCAAGATTAGAAACCTTTTTTATAGCAACATCCGAAGGTTTAGCTATGGAGCGACTAGATCTTGTGAGAATATTCTTCGCCACTCCCTCTGCCTCCTCTGGAGCCATCACCGAAGAACACTGGGAAACCTCCCCATTAGCCGCCGCAACATCTTCAATACCTGTATTCATATCGGGCGCTTGGTGTTGCACCCCATGCATAACAGGGACCCCATGCAAACCATGCAACGTCAGAGAAGACGTACCTTGAACCTGGGTTTGTGGCTCCACAAGAGAGACATGCAAAAGGTCATGAATCGGACCCGACATCCTTAGAACTGAAACCTGTCGACCTTCGATATCATTTTGGACCTCCTCCAGCAAGGAGAATCGGTTCCCCAATGACAAATCAACTGGGTCCTCCTGGGGCACCTTCTGATGCCAAGCTTTCTTCAAGTTAATATTGTTGTCCTTCTGCACCTGGTCTTGCATAACTGGCACCTTTTGAGTGGCCTCTTGCACCTCATGCTTCCTGTGACAGTCCGAAGAAGCATGTCCAATTTTATGGCAGAAGGTGCAAACCTCTAGAATTCCGTAATAATTTATCTTCTGCCAAAAAACCTTAGAGCCGCAACCAATCCATATTCTATCTGGCCTTGGTTTGACAATATATAATTCAACACATACAAAGGCTTCGTGTGTTTGCGTTAAAGCCTTTGTTGGCTCATAGATCCTGAGAACTTGACCCAGATTCCCTGCTATGGACTTCAAAAAATCATCATAATAATAGTTGACAGGAAGCATAGGAAAGCCAATCCATATGGGAATGACAGTAGGATCCGCATTGAAATCGAACTGAGCATCCCACTTAAAGAAACAATATAGAAGGCCTTTAATGTATAGGTTTCTTCTCAATATAACCTTCAGATAATATTCCTTAGCATCAAAGCGTAGCAACAAATGACGGTGGTTAAGAACACTGATGATGAAGTCCCCCTTCAACAGGAATCTTTCGGAGAGGCAGGACCTGAACTCCAGGATCGAAAACCAACCATAGGCACACCTAACAATCAAGGCCAGTTTAAAGGTTTGGAGAGACTTACCAACCTCTTCACAAGAAAAAAACAATGTTTCTCCAGAGTCAGTAAAGCAAGGAGGTTTAACACCTATGTTGATGGCAGGAGGTGGCTTGGTAGCAGCGATGATCTACACAAAAGATCTCCTCCCAGGAGAGGCCGCGCCTTCAGTAGCATCTCCCAGGAGTGACCCCAGCGCCCCTGCCAGCCCCAGGGCCGGCGGCAAGCAGCGAGGCCAGACAAGGAAACCCAGGAAAACCCCAGAGCGACTCTCTCTAGAATCCTCATCTATCTTCTGGTGAATATGTCATTGATAATAATCTTCTACAGGTTATTCCCAGCTTGATTACTCCTATTCAGAATTATCGACTTTGCTTCTCTCCTTCTTTGGAAGAGGTGAAGAATGCGGTTTGGTCTATGAATGTTAATGGTGCCCCTGGCCCTAACGGTTACTCAGGTAGTTTTTACACATTGTGTTGGGATATTATTGGTTATGATATCTTTGAGGCCGTTAAAGGCTTCTTTAGCGGTTTTGCTCTTCCTCGCGGGGTCACCTCAACTGTTATTGCTATCATTCCAAAAGTTAATAATCATGTTACCTTTTCTGATTACCGCGCCATTAGTTTATGTAACTTCTGCCACAAAATCATCTCCAGGATTCTTTGTGACCGTCTTACAGATAATCTTCCTCAGATTATCTCTGAGGAACAGGGTGCCTTTGTCAAGGGCCGATCCATCATTGATAATGTGGCACTATCTAGATGTCTGCTCAAGGACCTGGGACGCAAGTTAGGGGTCAGAATGTTATCTTCAATCTTGATATGATGAAGGCTTATGACTGAGTTGAATGGGAATTCTTGTTTGTTGTTCTTCACCAATTTGGTTTCTGCAACAAATTTATTTCCTATGTGGGTATGCTGATCTCTAATTGTTGGTTTTCCGTGCTTTTCAATGGCCATCAAGCTGGGTATTTTAAATTTTCACGGGGTCTCAGATAGGGTGATCCTATTGCACCGGCTCTTTTTATTATAATGGAGGAGGTTCTTAGTAGGGGACTTCGGCATCAACTTTCTACTAGCTCCCTAAAACCTTTTACAGGCCCAAGAGTTTGCCCTCCTCTATCTCACTTATTGTACGCAGATGATACGTTGGTTTTTACTAATGGCCATGCTACCAACATTTCAGCTCTCCTCAAGTTTTTAAAAGCCTATGAATTATCTTCTTGGTCAGAAAATCAATAACAATAAAAGCCAATTTATTCTCTCTAAGAAAGCTCCTAGTGGCACTGCGATCAGAATCAATGCTATCACGGGCTTCACTTTTCAAATGGGGTCCCTCAACTATCTTGGGGTGGGACTGAAAGAAGGCTGGGTAAAAGTTTCTAATTTTAAGTTCTTATTTGATAAAATAAACAAGAAACTTTCCAGCAAGAAATCCAAGTTTCTCTCCCAAGCGGGCCGGGTCACTCTTATTAATGCAGTGCTGAGCTCCATCCCCATCTACACTGCTACAGCTTCTATCCTTCCCATAGGTGTTATTTGCCTTCTTGATAGAGTGTGTGCCTCCTTCTTTTGGAGTGGTCTTGATGGTATTCAAAGACGCCATTGGGTTCCCTGGTCGGTTATTCAGCGCCCCATTGTAGAGGGGGGACTTGGAGTTAGAAGTTTATGGCATGTTCAGCTATCTTTGGCCACTAAACATCTCTGGAACATCTATCATGGCAATTCTCTTTGGGCTCGGTATGCCAGAATGCAGTCTCTTCCTATGCATGGTCTGCCAAAAAATATCTTTACCATTGCTAATGCCCTCATTATTGATAATACTAGGTGGCTTCTGGGCAATGGTAGAAAACTCAACTTCTTCTATGACTCTTGGGCAGGGAATGCCCCACTGCATTTTTCCTTACATGATCCAATTAATGCTCCACATGTCATGGTCAGTGATATTCTTGAAGATGCTATTCATCACTTCTGGTTGTTGTTCCCTGGTATTCAGAAGTTAAGGCAAGTTCAACTTTCTGATGAGGACGATATGTGCATTTGGTCTCCAACTAATGATGGCTCCTTCACTTCAAAATCGGCCTACAATTTGTTGAGACCTCGTGGTGTCAATAGACCTCCTCTGGCTAAAATATGGCATCATAATTTCCTAAAAAGGCATCTCTCTTCTGTTGGAAGATGATCAATAGGGCAGTCCCAGTGGATTCCAGAATTTCTGATCAAGGCATACACATGGTGTCTAAATGTTCTTGTTATTGCAATCCTCAGTATGAAGACATTGGTCACTTGTTCTTTAGAAGTGATATTACAGTTAATCTTTGGAGATGGTTTACGCCTTTCCTTGCCTATCCTATCTTACTGAATGATCACTTCACTTCCTAGTGTTGGAGGGGTATTCAGAAACTTAAGTGTCATTGCCTTTGGTTTCATTGCTATTTATGGGACCATCCTTATCACTTGGGAAATCTGGAAGGAAAGATGTAAAAGAAGATTTGAGTAGGTTACCAGGCCCAGTAGTAGGATCATTGACAACATCAAATTCCTTATTTCCCATGCTATCCAAAGAGAAACTTTTAAAACACCACCTTCTGCCAACCAACTGGCTATTATCAACTCTTTCGGTTTCTTTTTCAAAGGTGGGCACACTAAGCTTAAGCTAGTTTGCTGGATTCCGCCATTACATGGTATTTGCCTCAATGTTGATGGTGCCTCCAAGGGAAATTCAGGAATTAGTGGAGGTGGTGGTTGTTTTAGAAACTCTAAAGGTGATATCTTATTGGCCTTTTCTTTTAACTATGGTTATGGCACTAGCCTTCAGGCTAAAGTCATAGCTCTTCATGATGGTCTCCAGTTGGCTGATGAAAATGTCTTTCAAGTTTCCATCATCTATTCTGATTCTGCCACTCTTGTTAAATCTATCCATTTCATTTCTCCACTGGGCTGGAAATGCAATAGATGGTGGCAGTCTGCCTTAGCTATTTTCCAGAGACATGGTTGCACTATTTCACATGTGTTCAGGGAGGCGAATCAAGTTGGTGATGCTTTGACATCTTATGGTTGTATGGGAACTCATAACAATGTTTTCACATCATTTTCTGTGATGCCCTTTACGGTTAGGGGTCCAGTGGTTCTTGATAAGACTGGTCTACCTGATCTCCAGTTAGGCTAGCTTCTCCTTTTCTTTGCTTTGCAGGGGTATGCCCCGGTGATTTTGTACACTCATCATATTATAAAATTTTGGGATAGGTTCTCCTGCTCCCTTCTTTGGGGAAAAAAGAAAGTTAATAGCTTGTGATAATTGTTATTTAACCGCTTTAATACCATGCGTAGATAGTTCTATAAATTGCCTAGTGTAGCTTCTTGTTACTGCACTTTGTGAGATTGGTTTTGTGCAGCTTTTGGGGGAGTTTCCCTACTGAGCAAGTGACTTGCGAGGCTCACCCCTACCCCTTTCAGGTGAGGGAGAGCAGGACGCTTCCCGTCCTTCGTCTAGTTCAGAGCCGCACCATAGCGGAGTTGGGTCAGCACCACCAGTAGTGTAATCTTTACTTTCTGTTCACCTCGGGGTATGCCCCTGGTTGTTGTACTTTGAGTTTGACTTTAGTTGAGAAATGGCTATGTATATTTCATGTAAATATTTGTGAGATGTGGAAATCTTATATATATTTGAGCTGTTTCCTTTATATTTCTACGGACATGTGAATGATATTCCTTGCGAGGCTACGACTCGTTCGCGGGAGGCGGAGTCGGGTCAAGCTCGTTATTAGGTTAACGAGTTTGAACGACGTGGACCGCTACAATTGGTATCAGAGCAAGGTCCATGTGAATATAAAAGAATCAGATATTTACATAGCCTGATATCTACTTTAGTCCACTGCTGGTAGTTGACCCTGGTTTTCGTATTGATTTGTTGTATGTTGTATTGTTGGAATGATGTTTGTGCAGGATTAGAAATGGCAGATAGGGGGGATTGGGGAGGTGGTGGAGATGAGCCAGAAGAGACTACTCAATAATTGATTAAAAGGCTATGGGAAAGTATTACGGAGATCCGGACCAGAGTGGATCAGCAAGCGCTGGTACAGCCAGTAGCGGAGGCACCACAGTTTGTGGAGGAGGTAGTACCAGTGGCACCACCCCCACCACCACCAGGAGTTGAGGTACCACTTGTTATACCCATACTCTCAGCAATACCAGCACGACCAGCTAGTGCAGAGGAGTCTACATCACTTGTGGAGAGGTTTTTGCGGTTGCAGCCATCTACCTACTCCAGCGGCCCGAACCCTGATATAGCAGAGCACTGGATACATGAGATTGAGAGTTTTTGTTACTATGAGGTGTTCGCAGGTGATAAGGTGATACTAGCTACCTATCAACTACGGGGATTTGCACAGGAGTGGTGGAGATTGAAGATGCAAATAGTGTTTTCTGGAAGGACAGAGGACACCATCACCTAGCCAGAGTTCTTGGTGGTATTTAATGATACATTTTTCCTAGTTCAGATGCAGCAAGCCAAAAGGGAGCAGTTCTGGACATTGCAGCAGGGGAATAGCTGCAAGGACAGAGGACACCATCACCACCATGATGAGGTATTTGTCATCCATAGGGTGGCCAATAGCTGCAAGCTCATTTGAAATAATCTTGATGGACTTCACATAGTCTTGGATGGAAGACGTACCTCGTCGTGTGCCATGAAGCTTGGAGCGCAGTTGGAGAATACGGGACCGAGAGCGTGAGGCAAATGCACGAGCCAAGGCATCCTGGACATCTTTGGCAGTCTCGTGTCCAACAATCAGTGGGAAAAGATGTTCGGTGAGGGAAGATAGCAGCCACGCGAGAATGGTCTGGTCAATCTTCTCCCAGACTGCAAAGTCAGGGTTGGGGAGTTGCACTTCCTTCCCATCAGTGCCAGTAGAGGAGATGCACTACGGTGGATGGTCGGTGGATCCATCCACCATGCACTGGTATCCGTGACTTTTGAGGATAGGGATGAACTATGCTTTCCACAATTGATAGTTCTCCCGTGTCAATTTTAAGGAAAGACATGGGAGGACATTGGTGGAGGCAACAGGAGGGCAGTTGAGGCTTTGCCATCGAGGAAGAAGTCTGTATGACAACGGCTTGGGCCTCAAGCACAGATTGCAGCGATGTTCCAGTCATCACAGGGGCTTGAGTATCACTACTGGCCATGGATCTAGGAGCTGTTTGGCAGAGGTTCTCTGATACCAGGTAAGAGTAAGAGGTGAAGAGAGAGAGAGAAAAGTAGTCTAGAGAGAGAGAACATGAGTCTTCCAGAGAATGAAGTCAGTGCATCATCCATGGCACTGCTGGGTATATATATATATATTGTATGCAACGTTTACATAGTACAAGGGTAAGGATTGGGGTTCCACCAGAGGTGGACCGTGTACAACAACTTTACAACAACCTGATAAGGATGAGCTTTGTTACATCAGGGTAACAGCTAATGGCGCATCTTTCACTGCGTTATCCTTAATAGGCAGCACTGGGGGTGGTGGACTAGGTGCACGTGCTCATGGTGGTGATGGTTTTCACGGCAATCGCACTGTCGCACAAACAGGTGACCAACTGCCTCTTTCCAGGGCATGAGGCAGAGATGGAGGAGGTGATGGAAAGTTTCCCCTTGATGGTGGGCATCCTCTGCAGTTGCCTCTTTCTCGTCTTCCTCAACACCTACTATGACATTGGCTACATGGCTGCCTAATCCTTCTATCTATTGCATGCAAACACCGATCACCAAGATAGGTGATCACCGTGGAATTTGCAAGGACGTCGTGCATATGTAGTGATGTACCCAAAAGGCCATAATTGGTCTTTGTGTTCTTGTATTTAGGAACATACATCATCCACTGATCAGTTTTTAGTTTGTTCAGGTTGATAAGAACAGTCGTCGTTGCAATGTCTGGGGCTATGCATAATCTCCCCTAGTTTCTAAGTGTTGGCAATAATTTAGATCTCTGGTTTAATCTCCTCACCAGGAAGAACATGATGTATGCTCTTGTGAGTTATAGTTACTGTTTTCTTACTGGGTTCTCTATTCATATACTTTTGATTATCCTTTTTCCCTCTATAAAATATGGCTTGTACGAACTTATATACGCCTTTCGATTTTTGATGAAAAGATATAAATGAGTAAATATCATACGTCTAGTTCTACTGCAAATGGCAGAAACTAACACAAATTTTTTTGGTTGGAAAAGAATTTGAGATCAAGTGAGGAGCAGCACTGGGACCCGGGGGGGAGCATCGGGACCTGGGAGGGATCCAAGAATGGGGGGGGGGGGGTCCGGGGTAGGGCGGAGGAGTCGACACAATTGTTTTTTAAAAAATATTTGTTAGTGGCTGGTAAACTTCATTGACATATTATTTATATGGCAGCAACCAACAGTCGCTGACATATGTGTCATATGTCAATGACTTTAAGTAATTGACATACCCCATGTATGTCAGCAGTTATAAATCGCTGACATATGTTTTACGTGTCAACAATTTATATCAGCCGCTGACAAACATTAGTCGACGACAGATTTGTGAACGATTATATAACCACTCACATATATCTTTGTGAATGATTTTACATTTTTTGTTAACGACTTATAACTGTTGACATAGGCCCATTATGACCCATAGGCCCATTTTGACCCATCAAGGCAGCCAAGCTTTGGTCATTTGGCCACGTGTCCTCGGGATCGGCCACTGGACCTAGAACACGCTTCAGCCAAAAAATGCCTAAGGGTCCCAAAGGTTGTCTTCGGACACCACAGAGCCTGTTTGAGCAAGACCCGGTCTACCAGGCAGACCACGAGTCTCCTGCTCGAACCTTTCGCGGTATATCATCTGAGGCGCCCAGCACCGAACAGTGTCATCGAGCACCAGGCACTGCGTAGCCTTGCCAACTGCCAAGCAGTCCCTTGTGCGGCGTTCCGTGGCCTGTAACCCTGGGTGGCCCTTCGCCTACCAAAGGTAGTTAATATGATGGCACGGCACGTACCCTACAATCAGGCACATTAGTGGTGTGGAATCCCAACAAGGCGCCTCAAACGGACAACTCCCCGCTTGGGGATTTCAATCGACGTGTCCCTTCCATCATCATTAAAGAAGATTGTGTCGAGACCTTTTGTGTCCCTCGTCTATAAAAGGCATAGGTAACCCTCATGCAAAGGTACGAGACTTCACTCATGCACACTTGCCTACGCATGAATCCACACACCCGAGAACCTTCCATTCCAGCCTTCTTTGCAATCTAACCCGACTTAGGCATCGAAGGGTTCCCCTGGTTCTTCAACCGGGCCCCCTGATCCTTCTCGGTTTTACAGGCCTTCGATCACACCGGCGACAACTCCTTCCTTTCTTCTCTATGTCAATGGAGGCCCGTTTGGCCCACGGTCGAACAGGAAACTACGTCGACATTTTTGGCACCGTCTGTGGGAACAGCGACTGCCATGGCTCGCGGACGATCCTCTCACCAGAACCCTGGTGGCAAGGTGACACGGTTTTTGTAGTCGCACATGGACTCACGTAACCAAGCCCTTCCCGCTGGCGACGACACTGCTCCCACCGGAGCTGCTATCAACGGACATGTGGTTGAAACCCCAACTTCAGCCTAGGAGGTAGCCGAGCTCCGAGGGCAGTTGCAGCAGTTGATGGGGGTCTGCCAGGGACTCCATGCCTAATTGGAAAGGCAACCTACCCCAACAATCCCACCACCACCAGAGCAGCAGGAGAAGTCGTCGCGGCGACAACTGCGTTCGCCAAGTGCAGGGCCATCTCGGCCACGTTGAAGGAGACCACACGAGCATGGTTTGAAACCTTCCCCACCTCCATATCCTCCTTCCACCAATTAAAGAAGTCCTTTAGAGACAATTTCTTGGGCGGAAGGTCACAGCCTCGCACAGTGGCCTCCCTTTTGTCCATTTGGCAGAAGAGGGGGGAAGCTCTCTGGGACTACGTCAAATGGTTCCAGACTGAGGCGCTGCACATCCCACGTCTAGATGTCCCGCTTGCCACTAGTGCCCTCATCCAGGGCACCCACGATGGATTTATCTAGAGGACGTTGGGGGAGCAATAGCCAATGACCCTCGCCGAGCTCCTCTCCACAGCCCAGCGCCACACTGCGTGCGAGGAGAGTCTGGTAGCCAGCCGAGCCGAGCAGGATGAGCCGACGGAGAAGAGGCCTTCCGACAACGTTTCCGACTGAGAACGAAAGAAGGTCCGGCGCAATGGGGACTCTCCATGCTGACCACGCCCCTTCACCGACTACACCCCCTCACGGTAGCCACCGAACAGATCCTCGCAGAAATCCGGGATGAACAGTATGTTCGGTGACCACCAAGGATGTGCTCTGATCCCCGCAAGCGCAACGAAAACAAATATTGTCGCTTTCACCGCGACCACGGCCATGACACCTCAGAGTGCCTCCAACTCAAGGACGAGATTGAGTCCTTGATCAAGCACGGCTATCTGGGACGCTACGTGTGCCGGAATGATGACTGCCCGAGACTCCAAGAGCAAACCCCTGAGCAGCCAATCAATAACGAACCAAATGGGCAGGAGATCAACGTGATCCTGAGAGATTTCAGCGTGGGCATAGAAAGCTGCCAAAGCCGATGCGACTACGCCCAGAGGGTGCACCTGGTGGACAGGCCCCCGGTGCCTTGGCCAAGCCCTTATCCCCCCAGTCCAGCACGCGCATGATCTGGGGAGGCCATAACCTTCTCAGACAATGACCTTGTAGAAGTTACAACTCCACACACTGATGCGTTAGTCATCTCGGCCACCATTAACCATTGTACTGTGCATCGCATTCTGGTGGATAATGGAAGTGCCCCTAATGTGTTGGCTTACGACTGCTTCTTGATGATGGGCTTAAAAGCCGACCAGCTCTCCCCAATAGAGTCACCTCTGTTTGGCTTCTCTGGGGTCTCAGTGCATTCCATGGGATGGATAATCCTCCCTATCACCCTAGGGACATCACCAAAAAATGTGGCCAAAATGGTGGACTTCCTGGTGGTCCAAAGCATGCCAGGGTACAACACCATTCTTGACAGAGGCCTGATTGGCCACATCAAAGCTGTGTCCTCATCTCTACACCAGAAGATGAAGTTCTCTACTCCGCATGGTGTTGGAGAGGTGCTCGGCAGCCAACGAGAGTCTCAGTGGTGTTATGTTCTCTCCTTGCGAGACAAACGACCCACTGAGAACCCACAGGTTCTACCTGCGCCGACCAGTGAGCCGTCCAACAGTCGAGGAACGCCTGCCAAAGATCTATTGCCTATATGGGTGGACGATGACCCCGAACACACCCTCTACATTGGCGCGCTGCTGCCAGAAGCCGAACAACAATACTACAAGGCTTTCTTGCTGGCCAATCTAGACATGTTTGCGTGGTCGGACGATGAGCTGCCTGGCATCCCTCCGGAGGTGATGACTCAGCACCTTAATCTGATTCAAGGGTACCTCTAGTCCAACAGAGGCGGCGATCTGTCAATAGAGAGCGGTAGACCGTGATGTACGATCACGTCGTCAAAAGTCGAGCGGTTGGGCTTCTCCGAGAAGCCCAATATCCCAGGTGGATCGCCAACGTGGTTCTCATACGCAAGGCCAAAGGCAAATGCTGCGTCTGCATGGACTACAAAGACCTCAACATGGCGACACCCAAGGACAACTTCCCTCTGTCGTGCATCGACCACTGGTGGACGCCACCTCCAGGCACGAGCTTCTCAATGTTTTGGATGCTTACTCTGGTTATCACCAAATCAACATGCATCCCCCTGACCAGGATGCCACGACGTTTGTAACTGACCTCGGCCTTTATTGCTTCACCAGAATGTCATTCGGTTTGAAAAACGTAGGCGCGACCTACCAATGACTTGTCAAAAGATGTTCGAGGAGAAGATAGGGCATAATATGGAGGTCTATATCAATGACATGGTGGCCAAGACGTGCCCAAGCACCGACCACATTACCGACCTGGAGGAAACCTTCGCCACCTTGCAAAGGTGCAACATGAAGCTCAATCCGACCAAGTGCGCGTTCGGAGTACGCTCGGGAAAATTCCTCAACTTCCTCATATCCAATCGGGGAATATAGGCCAACCCCAATAAGATCTAAGCAATACTGGAGATGAGCAGTTCGAAGACTGTACGCGATGTTCAGCGGCTCACTGGACACCTCGCGGCTCTTAATCGCTTCATGTCCCGGGCAGTCGAAAGGAGTTTTACTTCTTCAAGTTGCTGCGAGTCCCCAAAGGCGCCTCACCGCAAGGGGGGAAAGTACGGTGGACCGAGCTAAAGGCGTATCTCGCTGCCCCGCAATTTCTTTTAAAGCCGGTGCTCGGAGAATAGCTGTTCATATATCTCTCAGTTACAGAACACTCCATTATCACGGTGTTGATCCGAGAAGAAGCAACAGCGCAACACCCAGTCTACTATGTATGCAGAGTACTTCAAGAAGCTGAAAGAAGATACCCTTGAGCGGAGAAGCTTGCTTTGGCTCTCATCACGGCTGTGCGGAAGCTCAGGCCATATTTTCAGGCCCATCCGATCACGGTACTAACCGACCAGCCACTAAAGCTTATCCTACAGTGCTCAGAGGCTTTTGGAAGACTCATCAAATGGCCATTGAGCTCGGGGAATTTGACATCAACTACCGACCAAGGATGGCTATCAAGGCACAAGCGCTAGCGGACATCATGGTGGAATGCATCCTTCCGACCGAGAAGGACCCCCCATTGGCAGATGAGCCCCCATGGGAGCTCTACGTCGACGGGTCCTCCTGTGTCACTGGAAGCAGACCAGGGCTGGTCCTTACCTCCCCCAAAGGGTTGGAATTTCAGTATGCCCTCAGGTTTCGCATCGCCGCCTCCAACAACGCAGCCGAATTCGAAGCACTACTGTCTGGCGTACGAATGGCAAGGAACCTCAGAACACTTTGGCTATGTGCCTTAAGCGACTCCCAGCTGGTTGCTAGTTAGGTTAATGGACAGTTCGAAGCGAGGGAGCCCCGCATGGCGTAATACCTTCAACAAGTCAAGGGCCAGGCAAAAGGCCTCCTCTACTTCGAGGTCGTACATGTCCCACGGGAGCAGAATGCATGGGCAGACGCACTCGCTAGACTAGCGTCTTCAAGCAACATCACCCCTTCTTGCTCCATGTTCATCGAAGAGCTTGCTTCGCCGAGCACTGAGATGGATGTAGCGGCCATCAAAAATGATCAACTGGCCCTGAGCTGGAAGTATCCTGTTCTGGCATATTTACTCCGAGGAGAGCTTCCTCCCGACCAAGTTGAAGCTCGTAAGATCAGGCTACGCTGCCAAAAGTTCACCATCGTCGAAGGTCAATTGTATCGACATTCCCTGTCGAGACCCCTCTTACGGTGCCTTAGCCCTTTCGAGGCAACACTTGCTATAGAGGAGGTACACGAAAATTTGTGCAGAAGCCATAGGTGGAAGAACTCTGGCGCGTAGAATCCTCCGAGTAGGGTTCTAGTGGCCTACTTTGTAAAAGGACTGCACGTCCTACTCAAAGAAGTGCCCAGAGTGCCAAAAGTTCGAGCAGCTCATCCGCCAGCCTGCCGCACAGCTGCACTCCCTCTTTGAGCCACGCCCTTTCGCTCGGTGAGGGATCGATATCATGGGAAAATTCCTAGAAGCTGAAGGTCGGAAAAAATTCCTGCTCATCGACTACTTCACCAAGTAGATCGATGCAAAGCCTGTTGCTACTATCATCGACCAGGCAGCATGGAAGTTTGTTTGGAAGAGTATCCTTTGTCGATTCGGCATCCCCAAGGTGATCACCTCTGACAACGGGAAGCAGTTCGATAGCACATTCTTCAAACAAAGGTGTTCGGAGCTCAGCATCTACAACCACTTCACCTCAGTCGCGCATCCCCAGGCTAACAATTTGGTCGAGAACGCCAACTGTACACTGCTGCATGGGATATGTACGAGGGTGGAGGTCACGGGAGGATCATAGATCGAAGAGCTCCCCAACGTACTTTGGTGCCACCGAACAACTGCTCGGGTGGCCATCCGGGTGACCCCCTTCCACTTGGCCTTTGGCATGGAAACTGTTGTGCCCCTAGAGGTAGCCCTTCCAATATTTCGAACAAACGACTTTGACGAAGCAGCCAATAACCGTGCACTAAGGAAGAACCTGGACATGCTCGATGAACGCTAAAGCGACGCCAGCATAAGGCTGGTCTCCTACCAGCAACGGCTCACGTAGTATTATACCTCCAGAGTCCGTGAGCGGCACTTCTTCGAAGGCGGTCTTGTTTTGCACCGTTGCTCCACTTCGGACCCATAAAGAGCAACATGCAAACTCACCCGAAATGGGAAGGACCTTATAAGGTCATCCAGGTTCTTAGAAAGGGTTCCTATAAGCTGTCTACCCTTAGCGGCGGAGCCATCCCAAGAACTTGGCATGCATCTAATTTAATGGCTTAGTATTTATAAAGGTGTTCTTGTCCGACGTCCTACTTCTCTTTTTCCAGTTCTATCGGTTTGTGGAAGGGTGTGCGGTACAACCCCTACTTGGAGCTCTTCAGCTCAAAAAACTAGCATGGTACCCAAAAAAACCTAAAAATACAAGGACGTTCGATACAACCCCTGGCTGAGAGCTCTTCAGCTCAGGAAGCCTACGCGGTACTTGTCCTAAAACAGAGGTGTTCGGTATAAACCCCCGGTCAAAGCACTTCAGCTCGAAAGACCTGTGCGGTGCCTACGAACCTCTAGACACCGACGAACTCTAAATTCGAACAGAACATAACAAGGAAGAAGATAGAAAAAGGATGATTTTTTCATTTCGTCAAAGGAAATGTACATAATCCCTCTAAGGTCAGGTTACATACAAAAAGAAAAGCAAAAAATTCATGGCTTAAGGAGCTTGGTCAGAGGGGTCAGCCTCCTCACTGCCGGAAGACATCCACCCGGCTCAAAATCTAGCGAAACTGATCCCGTCGAGGTGAGAGTCCTATGTCCACCGACGACACTCCCGAAGAGCGGCGTCGAAAGCTTCTTGGGCATACTCCACTGATGCGTGAAGACGCCCTCACCGATCGCCGACCTCGAGGCCGACGGAGTAACAACTCGCTCCATAGGGTTCTAGATCCTTCTGGAATTCTGTACTGGACTTGTACGCTGCCACACCTTAAGCTTCCGCCTCGTGAAGCACTGAGGAGATGGCGTTCTTATCAACTTCGGTAATTGTAGCAACCCGGAAAATTTAATACTTAAAAAAATCAAAATAATAATTTCCTTAAAAATGAAATAATAGAAACATACGTACCATTATTGTATGTGCACCAATACATCAAAAAATTCTGTAAAAATTATAAATCAACCCCAGACATTATTCCTAAGTGTTCCACGAAGAAATTCGTATAACGAAAAATCAGATTGGCCAAGCGTATGTCACAATGTGACTAAATATCTAAATTAGGAAACTAGGTCGGAAAACCGTTAACACGGAAAAATAACGCGTTCGTAAACTCAACGAGCGTGTCGGAGAGACCTCCAACAACATATAATGATTACCCATTATCGGACTTGGACCAATGGACCTCCCGTAGCCCAAGAATAAATTCAAGTAAGGAAAAATATAATAATAATAATAATAAACTTGAATAAATTGGAAGATGTAAAGGAAAAGAGCATTAAATAAAGCCCATTAAATAGAAAAGAGTAATGGGCTTTGCTTAATGGATCCTCTAGAACTTATTGGGTCAAAATGTGAATTTACAAATAGTAAATAAAAGAAAATACCCTAAATTCGGAGTTTAATTATCTCCTAATTGGAAAGGGGTTATTAAAGCAATAAAAGTGGCAATTAGAGTTGGAATAGGATTCCTAAACCTACCCCATATAGTCTAGCACGAATTTAGATACTATCCTAACCCAATTAGAGATTGGAAAGCAAGAGAGGAAAGGTGGAGTTAGGAAATCTCGTAATTAAGAGGAATTTGAGTAGTAATAGGAATAGGAACTTGTATTAATATAAATACACCTCTTAAACCCTCATGGCCGGCCCTAGCTCGTGCAAAGGGGTTCTCGGACGTGGAGAAGAGGCCAAGGAGGAGGAGAAATCGAGGAGAGGAAGATCCATCAAGCTTCTTCCTTCGTTCTTGGAGTTCTAAGCCCTAGAAGATAAATCGAGTCAAAGGTAGGCATTCTCACAAGCAAAACCAAATCAAATCCGTCTATAGGTAGTTCCAATCACCAGGAACAAAAGCCCTCTTGTTTCATAATTTTTCATCGAGCCAATCTTTTGTTCTTGATTTTTGAAGTTCTGCATACATGATAACCCCGAGTCATAATGTTTAAATCAGATCTCCATGTACACTTGTTCCCATGCTACAAAATTTTTATTGTAGATACTACTTGTTGTTAGGGATCTTTTGACCCTAAAAGCCCTAATTTTTATCAAGCATGTTGCTTGAATTAAATCATTCATCTCTGCTGCACCTGGAATCAGGTTGCTTCTTGTTCAACTAGTTAGAACTATGTCGATACCATGATTGTTTTCAAATTCCTAATTACTAGAAGTACCCTTGCATGTCTAGATCAATTTAAAACTGGTTTCATGATTTTTCATTGTGTATACAATTAGTTATGATTTTCTGAACGACCCTGTATCAAAATCGGATATTTCTGGACCGCAATCCAAGACAGAGCATAACTCTATCAGGCTCAGGCGCAGACCCTGTGAACGCGACGGCCCGATAGGCCGCATTCACAAGGGCCATCGCGACAGAGCGCTCTGTCGCGATCTGATCGCGACAGTACCCATCGTCGCGATCTGCTGACCATGTCCATCGCGACCCTCATGCCACTTCGTCGCGATCTGCCTGCCCGTACCGACAAGCTTGTCGCGACCCTTTGCAGGCCCTGTCGCTACCTGCCCTACCCCTGTCGCAATCCTTACTGGCCTACATCGCCTTCACAGCGAGATACCCTTTTTAACAGTCATACACATAGTAAAAACACCTGTTTTAAATTGGAGCTATATTGAATGCTTTAAAGTACATATTCACGACTTTTTTTCTATCTATGAATTCTCTTACACATGCACACACATGAACCATCCATATATGGCTGAAATCTGGCATAAAGTATCTCATAATGTATCTGGTAATTTATCGTAATAAAGTATATTAATTGCCCTATTTTAAAGGACTTGTATTCGTCTCTTGCGTTGTTTATATGCCGATATCGACGCTCCACTGTTCCAGAATTCCTCTAGAGCGTCGAGCACCCATTTTATATACACACTTTACTTGGCTTGTGGTGAACTCTCCGTCGGATATTCCTTTCGCCGGACTAGTGAACCCTTGCACAAGGCCTCCGTAAGTCTCATCTGATCATGGATTCCCACATGGTTGACGAGCCGGTTGTACCCTAACACCCCTTACACCTTTAGGGATCGATATGATCCAAACGACTATTAGAAGTTCACTCTGTCTTGAATCATGTCGGACCTCTGGACGTGTGCTTAACATGGCCAGTGGTACGGTCGTGAGTTCCACCTGACTGCCAACACCACGTGCGAGTGTTGTGCAACTGTTACTATCGCCTGTTTACTCGACATGCTACGTGCAATGTCCATTAGTTCTCATCTATACTCTATTCGCTCATCTATTCACATTCACTCTATTATCTCGTCTATTCATCTAGTGCTCTTATCTACTTCGTGGTACTCTCTATTGGCCGTCAATTGCTTGTTGACAAATAAACAAAAATAACTAATGCCTGCGCAATAGGGCCCTGATCTGGTCCTGGGAGGAGCGCCCGAAAATGCCATTTGCCTGCGGGAGTTAAATGATCAGGATGTCGGCATTACATCCAAGTTCCATTAAACAACATAATTAATGCCAGTGCAATAGGGCCCGATCTGGTCCTGGGGAGAACGCCCGAAAGTGCCATTTGCCCGCGGGAGTTAACATGATCAGGATGCTGGCATTACATCCAAGTGCCATTTAAAAACAAGTGCTATATTCTCTCGTTGTCTACGACAACAAAGTGCCATTTAAAAATAAGTGCTATATTCTCTCGTTGTCTCTGACAACAAAGTGCCATGTTCGCTCGTTGTCTTCGACAACAAAAGTGCTATATTCTCTCTCGGCTATCTACGGATAATCAAAACGCCATTTACTCTCTATATGGCCAACTACTATCTCTCTCCTTGCTATACATATCGCTTGCTATCGCTCGACAATGTTGTTACTCGCTATTGTGTTGCTATCATTTTTCTATCGTGATTGACTTAATCCTCGTGCTATACTTGATTCATCTGCTATTTGCACCCTGTTACTTGTGCTATTACGTTCACCATGTTACATGACTCTCTCTATCATTAGTTACCCTGCCATTTAATGCATTAATTATTTAAAGCCTGCTTGAGCCTGAGATTTAAGTCCTACTGGGCGTTATCGCTCACTCTTCGTTATTTGTTATTGTGTCTCAGGTAAGTCGGACTTTGACGTCACACACATCAAGGGGAAAGGACTAGAGTGATGAGCGACCTGAAGCCAACTCATGAAGTTGCCTTAGTACCATGGAGTCTAGTAGTTATTGTCTTAGATTTATTTTCAATCTAATGGTGTCATTGAGCCCTATGTATTGGCTCCGAATTAGTGGTTGTAATAGTCTTAGTGGAATTTCAATGAAAAGAAGAGTTTATTCAATTTATTGTTCAATAGATGCTCTGAATTATTCAACTATTGTACATTTTCTCTACTATGTACTTGGTTCACGTTCTCGCCAATTTATTCCACTGCTAAATTGGCGGGGCATGACAGCAATAGAAAGCTTCAACTCTGAAGCCATCACGGTAGCATGAAGGTCGTTAATTTCCTTCCGCTGCTTGGCCTCGTAGCGTCGGCTCTGCTCCTCCCGCTTTGCCGAAGCTGCGACCTCGGCATCCAAAAACCTTGCTGCATTTGTGCTTGGGTGGCCAGCTTGCGAAGTATTTTGACTGACTGCACTATGCCACTGACAAGCTCTTCGGAGTCGATGTCATCGGTGCTTCCTCCCGACGAAGGCACCATGTCTGCTTCCTTGCTAGCTGCCGCATCGCCCGAGCTCTCCCCCATGCACCGTCGGAGCACTACCAATTGCTCTGTGGTAAGGCAGGGGGGCGAGCTCAAGTCGGGGGACCTACCCAGAGACGTTCTAAGGTCGCCTCCAAATCCGCCTCCATAGGCTGAACTAGGGTCCTTACTGCGAGCACCCTCGACAAGGGTGCGCGGTCCTCCTCAGACCACGCGCTCGCCTCAGCCGCCTCGATGGCCTACTTGGAGGTAAGGATAGCCTCCTCAACCACTCGTTCGATAACTGCACTTGCCGTCTCCACCTCCAAACCTTCAGCCCTACGGTTGCGGCTCCAGTTCGATAACTGCACTTGGCGACTGCCCTACGGTTGTGGCTCCAGTGGTTGGCTGTAATACCCCAAAGTATAAAATTATAAATAAGTGAGAAACGGTCGGGAAAACATAATGCAATTTTTTAGCAGATGGAGAGATTAAGCAAATTCGGATCTATCTAAGCCCTGACTAAAAATATGCTAAAGGATACTATTACTGGCAAAGGATATTGCTAATGATAAATAATAATGCTATTGTTAAAGGATGCTTTTAAAGGTAGGCATATTGGTAAAGGAAGATGATAAGGATATGGATATATCCCTATTCACACTAAACCCAGGATAAAATAAGAGGAAAAAAGTATAAACGTAAATAGGAGAGGGCATATCTACAATTACAAAAATATGGGTTTTTCATGCAAATGATAATTTTTTTGGGGACCCTGATGAAATTTCTATAGACCCTCTGAGACACAATAAGATTCCCAGTCGCAAATCATTCAGGGCCTAAACTGTCGATCGGGTGGTTAGGAATGGACATATCTCCAGTTTCTAAAAGTCATAGGTAAAAATGTTAAAGACACAAAAGTTAGGGAGTCAAGTGAAATAATATTTAAAAATCCTAGAAACTCTTAGATAAACCAAGAATTACTTGGAATGTCTTGGAAAGGGACACTTCTCCCACATCCAAGGGATGCTTATCCCCAAGGCACACTTGTCCCACATCCAGGGGATGCTTATCCCCAAGGGACACTTGTCCCACATCCAGGGGAAGGCAACCCAGGATTGTGCCACCTCTGGGGACATGTGTCCTCATCCTATGCTTCCCCTCCTCTAAATACCACCCCCTCTCCATTCCTCCTCCTCCATTCCATCCATCTCCTCCAAGCCTCCAAGTAGGGTCAAGTAGAAGAGAAGAGAGAAGAGAAGAGAAGGAGTGCCCCTCCCAAAGTTCTGCCGATAGGTAGGTTCTTTTAAGTTAGTTCCAAATCCCTAGTGAGTGAAAGTGCTACTTTTCGTGTTCTTCTAATCCTTCGCTACGTCGAAACGTCGTCGGTTCATTTTCTCGGAATCTCCAGTTACGCCGAAGTGCTGCTGGTTTGATTTCTCGAAATCTCTCACGACGTCGAAATACTACCAATTCGTCTTCTCGAAATCCCTCTCTATGTTGGTTTGTTCACTCAAAACCCTTCTCTATGACGGGACTTTACCGGTATGTTTTCTCGAAACCCTTCTTTATATCGGAACTCTGTCGGTTTGTTTTCTTGGGATTTCCATCCACGCCGGAATGCCGTCCGTTTGATTTCTCAAGATCCCTCTCTACGTTGGAATGTTGTCCGTTTGATTTCTCAAGATCCTTCTCTACGCCGGAATGTTGTCCATTTGATTTCTCAAGATCCCTCTCTCTACGCCAGAATGATGTCCGTCTGATTTCTCAAGATCCCTCTCTATGTCGAAATACTGCTGATTTAGTTTTTCATCTGGTATGCCACTGGTTTAATTCTTAGAATTCCACCTTATGCTAAAATATATTACCAGACTATTTCTTATTTTTCTACGGACTTTGAGTTGTCATCTTGCTACATTGAAATCGTGAACTCAAAAGTGGAATTTATGCCGGTTAGGGGGCTATGGTCTAGTCCCGGGAAGATTTCGAATACTCTTAGTGTCCAGTGGTACCATTTGGAGAGTAATGGTCTGGTGCTTGGCATACACCATAAGTGAAGTGTTTATAGTATCTGGCTAACAATTCATAATTCGTGAAAATTGATTGTTATGGAAGTGTTCAGTGGTAAACTTGGATTTCATCTCGACAAAAGCAGTGATCGTGTTCATTATTCAATTTACTTGTTTACATATTTTACACTTTGAGATCTGAAATTAGTAGCGTTAATTCTTTTATACTGCGATACGTGAACTCTTACGTTATTCTAAATCCTCATTTTCTCGTTATGTTATTTTAAATCTTCCACTTGTTTTGCATACTACTAGTGATTGAAATTAACCTAAAGGAATCTACTGGGCACGTTTTGCTCATCCCTATCTTTTCAACATTTTTCAGGTGACAATCAAGTTTGAACATAGCGGGCAGGGTTGTGCGCCGAGAAACTCCCTTCTTCTTGTAATAGAGTTAGATAGGCATATTATGTTTAGTACATCTTAGATGTCCTAATGGGTTTTGTTTAAATAGTTTTTCATGTAACTTGAGACTCTCAGGCATTATGTCAACTTATATATTGTAATAAATGTTTTGTTAGTTATTGTTTTAATCTATTACGTCTCGATATTTTCGTTGCTATTGGGACATGACAGAGTTAGTGGTATCAGAGCCCGGTTTTGGAGCCTTATAGTGTTAGGATTATTAGACTCCAACAATCGATAACTAATCGGTGAGGTGGATAGAAAAGAAATTGGGAAAAAGATTGAGTTATATTAGTTATATAAGATGCAATTTCATTTGATTAAAGGTTATGTGTAATTCATGTGGTTTCTCCAGCACAGATGGCCAATCGAAGAGTTGAGGTACTTATCCGACTGCTCCAAGAATGGAGAAATGATGAGGGAGATTTCGCACAAGAATTAGAACATAAGCGTGTAACAATGGAAGGGTGGTTACGTGAAATAGTAGGATATGCTTTTGTAGAGCATACAGAGCAAATCCTTGTATGCGTTATGGTGCTACAAGAACTATTAGATTGGATAGAGGCTAGATTGGGACTTTTACAAATACGAATGGAGGGCCGTTGGGAGCAAATTCGAGATGTTGCCTATGAGTTGCATTATAATCATAGGGAGCCTGATGAAGAATCTGTTGGTTCCGTTAACAACCCTGGAGGAGAAGTAACCTCGGAAAGTTCAGTATAGGAATTATCTATGACTATGTAAATAGGCTAGTAGCCAGAAGTCTTGACAATATACTGACTAGTTAAGGTTTTGACCCGCTATCAATTTTGTTCGACTTGTAACGATAGTGAGATTAGGAGTTAGAATGATGGAATGTAAAAGTTGGCTTGACCCACTATCAATTTGTCTAACTTGTAATGATAGTGGGACTAGAGGTTAAGGCATGTAAACATGATATAATGTAAGCGTGATATTAGACTAACTACTTATATAAACTCTTGATGCGATAATTGATCTAACTATGTTTGGTTTCTAATTTTAGACCCAGATATAAAATGGAAGGAGAAAATGCACCCTGGAAGGACCTTCAATATATGATGCAAGGACTAACAACAACACTTAGTATAGTTGCATAATAGGGAAATCACCAAAATAATGGAGAGATGTACAAGAATTTTAGAAGCATGAATCCTCCAAAGTATGTCGGCAATCCAAACCCAGATGAGGCAAAAAACTGGATAAAGAAAATAGAAAGAATTTTCAAGGTAACTCATTGCCCGGAAGAGGATAAAGTTAGGTTAGCAACCTTTCAATTAGAAAAAGATGCAAGGGCCTAGTGGGAGGCCATTGAGGTCACTATGGCTGAGAGAAACATCACTTGGGCGGAATTTGTGGAACTTTTCAATAATCAATATTTCTCAGAGGAGATTAGAGAGACGAAGGTTATGGAATTTATCAACCTAAACCAGAAGAATTTGACAGTAACAGAATATGAATCTCAATTTGCTAGATTATCTAGATATGCTCTACATTTAGTTGCCACTAAACAGTTGAAAGCCAAAGATTTCTGAACGGACTAAAGCCTAGTTATATTACTCAATTGTCCCCATGCTAATCTCTACTTATTCAGATATGGTAAGAAGGGCTTTGTCTTTAGAATGTGCAACTGAGATGACAAACAAAATTAGGAGCAAGTTTGAAAACAACAAAAGGAATTCGACTTCTACTTCTGTGATAGTTAAGTCTAGCAATAACAAGAGAAAGAATGAAGGCGGAAGTATTACACAAGCACCCAAGAAGCCAAAGCAGATCGATGATAATTTTGAGGTAGAAAAAGTGACATGTACTCATTGCTAAAAAATGGGACACACAGTAGATGAATGCTGGAAGAACTTAGGTGCCTGTTTAAAATGTGGAAGTCGTGAACACCGCATCCCAACTTACCCACAACTTGAAGGCCAGTCAAATGCACCTCAAAGAATTAATAGGAAACCAGGAAGATTACAAGCTATGGGAATGACGGACGAGAATCAGGAAGGGGGAATCATCGAAGGTACTCTCATCGTCCACTCTAAACCCGCTTTTGTTCTATTTGATTCTGGAGCTGCACATTCATTCATTTCTTGGACCTTTGTCAATACCTTGAAGTCAAAGCTAACCGCCCTACCTACTCGAATAAACATATGAACCCCCATTAGTTCTGGGATAAATCTCGATTTCTATTGTCCATTCAATGAAATACTCATTAAGAACCAGAACTTTCCAGTAGATTTAATTTGCCTTGACATGGATAGGTACGATGTAATATTGGGAGCTGATTGGCTGTCACAGTATCATGTCAAATTAGACTGCCGGTTAAAACAACTCACCTTTATAGAAAAGGATATACTCCCCGTAACTTTTCCTGTTATACATAAATCTCAACCTACAATTCTTATATCTGCCCTTCGAGCCCAGAAACTTCTACAAAAGGGTTGCATAGCTTATTCAGCTTCAATAGTGGTAGCAGATTCCCCAAATCCTGAACTTGAAAAGATTCCAGTGGTGATAGAGTATCCAGACGTGTTCCCCACAGATTTACCAGGTTTGACCTATGAGCGAGAAGTAAGCTTTTCTATAGAGCTAATTCCAGAAGCTGCCACAGTTTCCAAGACACCGTATAGAAGGTCTTTAGCGGAAATGAAGGAATTAAAGAAACAGTTGACTGAACTATTGGAAAAAGGGTTTCTCAGATCAAGCACTTCACCCTGGGGAGCACCAGTCCTATTTGTCAAAAATAAAAATGGATCATTAAGATTGTGTATAGACTACAGACAGCTGAACTAGTTGACAGTTAAGAATAAATACCCTTTACCAAGGATCGATGACTTATTTGACCAATTCGCTAGAGCACAATACTTTTCCAAGATTGATTTGAGGTCAGGATATCATCAATTGAGGGACAAAGAGGAAAATATTCATAAGACAGCCTTCAGGAGCAGATATGGACATTATGAATTTGTGGTCATACCTTTTGGATTGACAAATGCTCCAGCAGTTTTTATGCGGCTAATGAATAATATATTCAGACCTTATCTGGATCAGTTTATAGTGGTGTTCATTGATGATATATTGATATATTCTAAGAATAAGGAAGAGCATGAGTCTCATTTAAGGATTACCTTAAAAACATTAAGAGAAGGTATTTCTGTGGATCCTTCAAAAATTAAGGCTATTCAAAAGTGGGGGAGACCCACTACTGTCACAAAGATTAGAAGTTTCCTAGGTATGGCCAGCTATTATCGAAAAATTGTAAAGGATTTTGCTAAAATTACTGTACCTTTAACCAGATTAACCAAGAAAGGGGTTCCATTTGCTTGGGATGAAAAATGTGAAGCTAGTTTCCAAAAATTGAAAGAATGTCTGACTTCAGCTCCTATACTCACATTACCCATTGAAGGAAAAGATTATGAAGTTTACACTGATGCTTCAAATGTCGGCTTAGGTTGTGTACTGATGCAAGACGGGAAAGTTATTGCATATGCTTCTAGGCAATTGAAGACACATGAAAAGAACTATCCAGTACATGATCTAGAGTTGGCTGCAATAATATTTGCCCTTAAAATTTGGAGACATTATTTGTACGAAACCCAATTCATAGTACATAGTGATCATAAAAGTTTGAAATATTTGTTTTCTCAAAAGGAATTGAACAAGAGACAGAGAAGGTGGCTAGAATATATTAAAGATTTCGACTTCTCTATCCAGTATCAACCAGGAAAAGGAAATGTAGTAGCCGATGCTCTAAGTAGAAATATAGTGGGACAATTATCATGTATGATTTGCGGCGAGTGGAAATTACTGGAGCAATTTTCAACACTAAATTCAAATGTGGACACTCCAGAAGATCATATTATGACTGCTAGCCTAAGAGTCTAATCAGATTTTTTGAAGGAAATCAAAGATCAACAAGATAATGATCCAGCAATAGTGGAAATCAAGGGACAATTGAATAACATGCCTGAATTTCACATGGACAATAAGGGATGGCTTATGTTCCAAGAGAGAATATGTGTGCCAGATCATCAAGAAATTAAGAGAAAAATATTAGAAGAAGCCCACAAGACTCGTTATACAATTCATCCAAGAGCAACAAAAATGTATCAAGATATGAAGAAGACATATTGGTGGAACAGTATGAAGAGGGAAATAGCTGAATATGTCTCCAAATGTCTAACATGCTAAAACGTTAAGGCAGAACATTAGGTACCAGCTGGGAAATTAAAACCGTTAGAAGTACCAGAATGGAAATGGGATAGTGTCACGCCCCGCCAATTTAGCAGCGGAATAAATCGGTGAGAATGTGAACCAAGTACATAGTAGAGAAAATGTACAACAGTTGAATAATTCAGAGCATCCATTGAACAATAAATTGAATAAAGTCTTCATTTCATTGAAATTCCACTAAGACTATTACAACCACTAGTTCGGAGCCAATACATAGGGCTCAAAGACATCATTACATTGAAAAGAAATCTAAAGCAATAACTGCTAGACTTCAGGGTACTAAGGTAACTTCATGAGTTGACTTTAGGTCGCTCATCACTCTAGTCCTGTCCCATTGGTGTGTGTGACGTCAAAGTCCGATTTACCTGAGACACACAAGACAAATAACGAAGGGTGAGCGATAATGCCCAGTAGGACTTAAATCTCAGGCTCAAGTAGGCTTTAAATAATTAATGCATTAAATGGCAGAGTAACTAATGATAGAGAGAGTCACGTAAAGTTGTGAACGTAATAGCACAAGTAACATGGTTCAAATAGCAGATGAATCAAGTATAGCACGATGACCAAAGTCAAGTCACGATAGAAAACGATAACAACGCAATAGCAAGTAGCGA
Organism: Colocasia esculenta; assembly: GCA_014218235.1. NCBI lineage: Eukaryota > Viridiplantae > Streptophyta > Magnoliopsida > Alismatales > Araceae > Colocasia > Colocasia esculenta. The sequence goes on from CM024755.1 coordinate 93,175,307, forward strand.
CAGTGTTAAGTAATAGCAAGCGGTATATGCAGGAAGGAGAGAGAAAGTAGTTGGCCATATAGAGAGTAAATGGCGTTTTGGTTATCCGTAGATAGACGAGAGAGAATATAACACTTTTGTTGTCGAAGTCAACGAGGGAACATGGCACTTTGTTGTCAGAGACAACGAGAGAATATAGCACTTGTTTTTAAATGGCACTTTGTTGTCGTAGACAACGAGAGAATATAGCACTTGTTTTTAAATGGCACTTTGTTGTCGTAGACAACGAGAGAATATAGCACTTGTTTTTAAATGGCACTTTGTTGTCGTAGACAACGAGAGAATATAGCACTTGTTTTTAAATGGCACTTGGATGTAATGCCAGCTTCCTGATCATGTTAACTCCTGCGGGCAAATGGCACTTTCGGGCGTTCTCCCCAGGACCAGATCGGGCCCTATTGCACTGGCATTAATTATGTTGTTTAATGGCACTTGGATGTAATGCCGACATCCTGATCATTTAACTCCCGCGGGCAAATGGCACTTTTCGGGCGCTCCTCCCAGGACCAGATCAGGGCTCTATTGCGCAGACATTAGTTATTTTTGTTTATTTGTCAACAAGCAATTGATGGCCAATAGAGAGTACCAAGAAGTAGATAAGAGCACTAGATGAATAGACGAGATAGTAGAGTGAACGTGAATAGATTAGCGAATAGAGTATAGATGAGAACTAATGGACATTGCACGTAACACGTCGAGTAAACAGGCGATAGTAACAGTTGCACAACACGCACACGTGGTGTTGGCAGTCAGGTGGAACTCATGATCTTTCTGCTGGCCATATTATGCACAAGTCCAGAGGTCTGACGTGATTCAAGGTAAGAGCGAACTTCTAATAGCCATTTGGATCATATCGATCCCTAAAGGTGTAATGAGTGTTAGGGTACAACCAACTCGTCGACCATGTGGGAATCCATGATCAGAGGAGACTTACGGAGGCCTTGTGCAAGGGTTCACTAGTCCAGCGAAAGGAATATCCGACAGAGAGTTCACCACAAGCCAAGTAAAGTGTGTATATAAAAATAGGTGCTCGACATTCTAGAGGAATTCTAGAACAGTGGAGCGTCGATATCGGTATATAAACAACGCAAGAGACGAATACAAGTCCTTTAAAATAGGCAATTAATATACTTTATTACAATAAATTACCAGATACATTATGAGATATTTTATGCTAGATTTCAGCCATATATGGATGGTTCATGTGTGTGCATGTGTAAGAGAAATCATAGATAGAAAAGAAGACTGAATATGTATTTTAAAGCATTCAATATAGCTCAAATTTAAAATAGGGGTTTTTACTACGTTGTGACTGTTAAAAAGGCGTATGGGTTTTCATGCAAAATCCTGTGAACGCGACATAGGACATTAAGGGTAGCGACAGGGGCAGGACAGATCGTGACGGTGGCTTGTACAGGTCGCGACAGGCATGTCGGTTCGGGCAGACAGGTCGCGACAGGGTTGCATGAGGGTCGCGACGGTCAGGTCAGCAGATCGCAACGATAGGCCTGTCGTGATCAGATTGCGACAGAGCGCTATGTCGCGATGGCCCTTGTGAAGGCGGCCTATCGGGCCATCGCGTTCACAGGGTCTGCGCCTGAGCCTGACAGAGTTCTGCTCTGTCTTGGATTGCGGTCCAGAAATATCAGATTTTGATACAGGGTCGTTCAGAAAATCATAACTAATTGTATACACAATGAAAAATCATGAAACTAGTTGCAAATTGATCTAGACATGCATGGATACTTACAGTAATTAGGAATTTGACAACAGACAGGGTTCAACATGCTTTGAACACAGGTATTCATGATGAACTTGAAACAGTACATAGTTAGGATCAACGATTTAATTCGCAAGATAGGATGAATCAAAATTACGGCTTTTAGGGGCAAAAGATGCCTAACATGCATCAGTTCCTACAGTAAAAATCTCGTAGCATGGGGTTGAGTATACAAGGAGATCAAGAGTTAAGAAGAGGGTTCGGGGTCATATAAGTTGCAAAACATGAAAAATTAAGAACAAAAGATATGCTTGTTGGAAAATTATGAAACCAAAGGGTTTTGCTCCTGATAGACGAGACATCCTACAGAAAAAGTTTCATGGTTTATGCTCGTGAGAATGCCTACCTTGACTCGATTTCCTCTTCTAGGGCTAAAACTTGAAGAACGGGGTTGAGAGCTTGAAATGTTCTTCTCCTCACAAAATCTCCTCCTCCTTAGCCTCTCCTCCTGGTCCAGCAATCCCTTGGCACGAGCTAGGGCTGGCCATGAGGGTTTTAGGAGAGTATTTATGCTAGTTATGTTTCTAATTCGTAATAGTACTCTAACTCCTATTAAATTCTGAATTCCCTCCTTTCCTAACCTCCTCCCAAGCTTTCCACTTCCTATTTGGGTTAGGATGGGAGCTAAATTCGTGGCCAACCTATTAGGGTAGGTTTAGGAATCCAATTCTAACTCAAACTTCCTATTTAATGCATTAAATACCCCTTTTCTCTTTAGGTAATAATTTAGTTACGAATTTATGGTATTTTTCTATTATTCTTCTTTAAAAATCCCTATTTTGGTCCACTAAATTCTAATGGGTCCATTTAACAAAGCCCATTATCATTTTTCATTTAATGGGTTCTAATTATTTACCTTTCCTTTACATCTTATAATTTATTCAAGATTATCATTATTATTATTATATTTTTCCTTACTTGACTTTATTCTTGGGCTATGGGAGGTCCATTGGTCCAAGTCCGATAATGGGTAATCATTACATGTTGTTGGAAGTCTCTCCGACATGTTCGTTGAATTTACGGGCGCGTTATTTTTCCGTGTTAACGGTTTTCCGACCTAGTTTCCTAATTTAGATAATTAGTCACATTGTGACATATGCTTGGCCAATCTGATTTTTCGTTGCACGAATTTCTTCGTGGAACACTTAGGAAAAATGTCTGGGGTTGATTTATAATTTTTACGGAATTTTTTGATGTATTTGTGCACATACGATAATGGTACGTATGTTTCTATTATTTCATTTTAAAGAAATTATTATTTTGAATTTTTAAGTATTAAATTTTTTGGGTTGCTACATATAGTGTTGGTATGGATTTTATTACAGGATTACCAAAAATGAGAAGTGGTCATGATGGCATTTGGGTTGTTATAGATCGTTTGACCAAGGCAACACATTTCTTACCCACAAAGACAAAATGGTCTGTAAATATTCTGGCAGCACTATATATAAAGGAGATTGTTAGATTGCATGGAATTCCAATAAATATTATTTCAGACAGAGATTCTAGATTCATATCACATTTCTGGATTGAATTACAATCAGCCTTGGGAACAAAGTTGAATTTTAGCACGATTTTCATCCTCAAATCGATGGGCAAACAAAAGGATTAATCACGTTGTTGAAGATATGTGTAGAGTATGCATTCTAGATTTTGGAGGTGACCGGCAAGAACATTTACCACTAATGGAATTTGCCTATAATAATAGCTATCAATCCACCATCCAGATGGCACCATTTGAAGCTCTATATGGCAGGAATTGTAGATCTCCCATATGTTGGAAAGAAATTGGTGAAAAATAAATGATTGGGACAGAAATAGTCAGAAAACAAGTAATATTATCCAGATAATCAGGCAAAGGATGAAGGCAGCCCAAGATCGACAAAAAAGTAAAGCAAATCAAAGAAGAAGAGAGTTGGAATTCCAAGTTGGAGACCATGTGTTTTTAAAAGTATCACCAATAAGAGGACTTAAGAGGTTTGGGATTAAAGGAAAACTTAGTCCCCGATTCATTGGACCTTTCGAGATCTTAGAACGAATTGGGGAAGTTAGCTATAAACTAGTCTTGACCCCTCAGCTTGCAGAAGTTCATGATGTCTTCCATGTTTCGATACTTCGGAAATATGTTTATGATCCATCTCACATTATTTAATTCGATAATCTGGACTTCCAAAAAGATCTGACTTATGAAGAACAACCTACCAAGATCTTAGAGCGCAAGATACAACAACTCAGGAACAAAAGCATACCAATAGTAAAAATCCAATGGAGCAGAAGAGGACAAGATGAAGCTACCTGGGAACCAGAAGAAACCATAAGAAAGAAATATCCAGAACTATTTGAAGGTAAGTATCTTGTCACGCCTCGACGCGGAATATCGGAACGCGAGGTAGTTGCAAGTAAACGAGTATAGAGCGAGTACTAGACATCAAACCATTGGACAAGAATAAATACTAAAGTAAATTCATTTCATTAATAATCTTTTAAATGTCTAGTTGCAACCACTAATATCAGAGCCATTCTATAGGGCCCAATTACATTGAAATAAGCAAAAGACTAAACTACGACTCGAACATAATGCTAGGATGCTAGGGTACTCATGATATCACTCCTGGTCGTTCCCGTCCTCTTGAGAGTATAGTTCATCCCCGGTCTCACCTGAGAACACAACGACAAATAACGCAGACTGAGCGATAACGCCCAGTAGGACTTAAATCTCAATAGTCAAGTAGGCTTTAAATGATTAATGAATTAAAAGGCAGAGTAACTAATGATAGAGCGAGAGAGTCAAGTAAAAGATAGCAGGATAGCAAGTGAACGAAATAGCACAAGTTTCCAAATATAGCACAGGTGTCGTGTGACGGACTGGGGTATTTATGTCTATTAAGGCTCCATATCCAGATCCGCCTCCCGCGAACGGACCGAAGTCTCACAAGGGATATCTCACACAAGTGTCCAGTAAGAATATAAAAGACAACTACATAGTATAAAACACAAGAAAGTACATGTGCTCATACCTGCATATAACAATTTACAACTGTCCTATTACATTATTACATGTCCAATTAAAAAGTACAACTACCTAGGGCATACCCCGAGAGAGCACAAGCTCGCACAAACTAACTACTACACTACTGCTGGTGATACAAGTCTGGCACAATGTCTCCACAAGCCGAAACAACGGTAAGCCCTGAAAAGAACTGTAGGGAAGTGAGCCTCAACAAGTCACAGGCTCAGTAGGGGCTACCCAAAACAACAACCAAACTACGAACACCTCAACCCCATAGGGTCTCATTGGTAACACCAGTAGCCAAACCATTCCATGCTCACAACAATTGAATTTAAGCTGTAATTAAATAATAACACCTTAATCAAACATAATCTCGGAAGGTAAGAAGAAACAACTAGTTTCGTATCACTAGTCCACACAACAACTGAAACGCCTAAGCCTTAAGCCTCACAGGCAAATCATAATAACAACTGGTCGCCTATGCTTTAAGCCACACAGGCAAGTCACTGCCTAGGCTGCAAGCTTCCCAGGCGAACCTCAACCTTGTGGGTAATAGGACAACCAACCGAGTGCTGGTCCATTAAATCCCAAACCACGATATATCAAAAGCTGCACACAGCAGGTAACATGATCGGCTACAGCGGGCCAATCCATCACATATTAAAACCATAATCGAAAGCTTATCTAAAGAAAGGTAAAACACAACAATTGGAAGGTCCCATCATATGACCTCCATGGAGCACAGCTCTACCAAACCACAGTACGCCTAGGCCACAAGCCTCATCGGCAAATTACTCACAAAGGGTAATAGGATTGGCAACCTCAAGCCAATCCATTTCACCATAAACCATAAACAAAGATTTACTTAAAACGAATAGGATACAACAAGTGGCAGGTCAAACCACAAGACCTCCACAACACATGAGTACCTGAAAGGTTGGTACACAATGTAGCACCACAAAACTGCAAAGCAACCCACAAAGGTTATAGGTACCTGCGATCTCAAGGCACCACAACACAAACACCCTTACGAAGGGTACAAGTAGGTGATAAACACCACACAGAACCACAACTTTACTGTGCTATCACTTAGGCACACCATTACAATTGAAACCTCAACCGAAAGTCACACAGGCCACAACCAGAGCCGGCAAAGCACGAGTGGGAAAGAACGACGCCACCACACGGGAACGAACTACTGGCTGATCAGACCAGTATCCAACCCGGACAACACAACACAAGAACAATCTCTCAGTCTCACAGTCACGGACGAAAGGTCCAACTGCCGCTCCACGAGAACAAGTCAAACAACTGTGGAGACCAACCAACACCACACCTTGCAGACACACAGCTGCAGGTCCATGCCTGGCACCTCTAGGGTCTCTGGCCAGAGCACCCTAAAGTGAGGCACTGGAAAACAGGACTAGCTGGGGACCAGTGACGTCTGCTGGTGTCCGTACCCCCAACTACGAGCGCGCTACAAGCGACTACAGACCCACAAACACAAGCCGCTGCCCTACTGTCGTCCTTCCCTCAGCCGGACATACAACTCAAACACAGGAGTGAGGGTGTCCTGGAAGACGACACAGACCTCGACGGTACACACAGTACCAGGAACAACCTCAAACACAACAAGTACACGTGCCTGACTCACAAAGAACCTGGGGTACCCACTAGAGAGGCATTCCAGAATAGGCGCCAGACCACCACACTCGGCTAGCACACAAACCATGATATTTAATGTATAATCTCTATTGCAAACCACGGTGCAAATAAGAGAATAGCTTGACCGGGTCACTCCGTGACCCACAAACTAACCTACACAGATATTCACACATAAATCACCTTAACCATTTATACATGGCCCATCATTGGTCATTTCATGACCTCCATAGCCTCAATAAACTCAACACCCAACCATCATAAACTAAATACATACTTCACTATCTAAATTACCTTAATAACTTATTAACGATGTTAGAAACCCGAGGCTAGGTTCACACTGGAACCTCACTGCCCAACTATCACAACGCACTACAAAAGTCACACCACAATCGAGTGTGCACCATGCACAGTCCCATGCTACACCACAAACCGCCACCATGACTAAGTAAACCACACGTTAATAACACAGTGACACGCTCAAAGAGCGCTATAGGTGCCAATGCACCACTTACTAAAGCCATACACATCAAATATCAATAATCGAATAATTAAATCATTAAAAACATGCATAACCAGACCTCACTGCTGAGGTCGCGACATGGGGCTGTGTCGCCTTCATAGCGCAACGCCCCGACCTGTCGCCACAGAAAACCACAATGCGACGGGTAAGACTGTCGCAACCTTGTCGCGACAGAACCCTTGGTCGCCATCTGGTCGCGACCCTTTAATGTGTCGCCTTCCAAACCGGAACGCGACGCATCAGGCTGTCGCGTTAAGAATGAGACGCCCAGGGTCGTCTCCTTCATAGGCGCGAAAACCCTAATCCGGGAGGAACTCCACGGATCACCATTCCGGACCATTCAAACCATGCTTAATTCACATTTTTCATGCTTTAATGGATACCCTAGCATGGTATCTACTGTTCTTTAAGCTTTAAACGAATCAAATCCACACCACAAGCAATCCACACAATCAAACGAGGTAGAAACACCCTACCTTTGCGAAGAATGCGAAAATCAGAGTTCCCTCGGCGTTTCCTCCGCTCCACACGACGCCCTCGCAGCGAGAGCATGCCGAGAACTCCACCAGGACCTCGAATCAACAAGAAACCCGCGCAGCAGCCTCCCCCGGCCGAGTTGAGCTTCCCCAAGCTCTGTTCGGCTGGGGTTCCTTAAAAACGCACAGCGGTTGGGAACGCGACGTGCACCCCCGTCGCGACCTGATCGCAACTTAGGTGATCATCGCCTTCCCAAGGCCAACGTCAGCTGACTGCCCGGCGAGCGACACGCGGCAGCCATGCAGACGACGTCCGCCAAACAGCGGTAACAGGAACACGACCCGAAGGACCGTCGCGTTCAGATCGCGACGCAAGCCTCCGTCGCTTTCACAGCCACAAGACCTGTGAGCACTTTGGGCCCAACGGCCGGCCCACCAAGCCTCACAACTCGCGCGAACGCCTGAGACACAAGCTAATGGGCCACACATTGGCCACCAAACCTGCTAAACCTGGATCCACGGGGATCCGGAAAACGCGCGACGTTACATTATTATCACCTAAAAAGAATTGTCATCCTCGACAATCAAGACAAACCACAATAAATCGGACTATCACTTCAAAAGAAACAACATCTTATACAGAACAAGAAGGATATTCTTTCTTTGCATTGGCCTTTGAATTCATTTGCGCTAACTGATTCATCTGTCCATTTCCATCCTTGCTTTGTTGTTTTCTTTTCTTTCAATTCATTTCACAATTACTCTGTTCTGTCGATTCCATTGCCTTTTCTTACCTTTCAACTGTAGGTGATTCTACGTTGCCAATGACGCTTTATCTCCTTGGACTGAACCTACTTTCACATTTTCTTGGTTGTGTTGGCAATATTTTCTTTCCGGGACACTTTTCTTGCTCAAATCCTTTTACTTTGTTCTGCTACTTTTAGGTACTCCACTATATTGAACCTTGCTTAAACTACCAGATTACTCGGTGCCATTTCACTATCTGCTTATCACTGTTAGCCGTTACTCTGCTTTATTTATTCTCATATTCTTAACTGTCTGACCTATGGGTTGCGGTCCCACCACGCTTCTGCTGCGCTACTCTGATTATACAAAAATACTTGACAGAATATTTCATAAATTCTGCTTCCATTACTATTCACAATTTCTACGCACTTTCACCTTTATTCTGATTCCGGTTAAATTCAATACACATTGCTTTACTTGCTCAATCAATGCTGGAAAACAATATCAAAATTTCCAAATTGCTTTCTTATTTTAAGAAAATTACGCTGCGTAATTGACTTAATGCACATTAACTTTATTTCAATCGGGTGCCATCTGACCTTAAGTCATTCACTATTTATCTGATTGCACTCTTTTTTTCTATACCTGACGGTTTCAATTCCATTCAGCCATGCTCAGATCTGCACACTATTCCTTAACTGTCCTGCATTTTATTCTTATATCAAATTTTAAAATACTGCCTCGAGAAAACACTTCTGCTTAAACTAACCCACTCTCTATGTGTTGCCATGCAAACTCTTACTGATCACTTCCTCAGTCCTTCAGTTACATCTCTTCCATAATCTATCATACTCTTTCTTTTCCAAATTAATAATCTGCCAACTGCGCCTTCATTTTGCCATGTATTCTTCTCAATTATTCTATTACTTAGCTATTCGTCTGTACTGTACCATTCACACAACAGTTCATACAAACACTCTTCATTGACGACTGCCAAAGCTATAATTTTAAGTCAATCTCTTTAAATATCGTAACTAGCTCTGCCTGATTTCTCTATACCACTTAGTTTAATATTGCTCAACGGCTTCTTAGCTAATCCATTTCTTTTCATTCTGACCCGCATAACTCTATCTTACTCTGAACATTCTTAATCTTAGCTTCAACCTTTTTCAGACACAAGCTTTACCTTTTCTCTGCTCAAACTATATTCAATTGCTAATCAACAATAACCTTATCTGTAACACTGTATTTCTTAACGAACCAATCTATGCAATTCTCATAAACTGTTATTTGCCAAACTAATATCTTATTTACGGAGTTGTCAGAAAAGTCCACTATGCACTGATCTTCTTTTACCCTTTCTTTGCTTAACTGACCACCTCTGCTCAGACCTCTAATTATCAAAACATCCTTATCCTCATCGGATGATCATAATTCTTTGTTCTTCTATTTACCCACACTTCATTTGAAGTCAACCTGTCTTACTTAATCATTCTCAACTTGCCAGAGCATTAATCACATTATTACTCAAGCTACTTCTCAATTCTTACTAACACAAATCTCAAACAATACCTTTGCCAAGGCCCTCATCTGCAACTTATCACACATACACTATTCCTTACTAGTAACATTCTTCTGATCTATCACAGTAACACCCTATACTTGTCTTTGTTAACTCTGTACTTTATTAACATATATCAGGCATATCCCTCTCAGGGCACTACTTTACCTTTCTCCTCTAATCTCTGCAACTGAAAACCATTAAACACTATACTTTAACTGCACTAGTGCCAGGGTGCTACCACAAAACTTATGCCACTATCCACGCTGTGACTCAACAACTGCTCCCAACTGCCAATTTAACAAATAGAAACACACGGTTACGTGCCAAAAGCTCACGTAAAAACCACTTTATATCACACAAAACCGCAGACTTACTACCAGCAGTGGGCATTAATCCATGTATTGGGACATTGAACTTTAATGTCCTTTCATATTCTAACTGGACCATGCTCTGATACCAACTGTGACGGACCGGGGTATTTATGCCCATTAAGGCTCCATATCCAGATCCACCTCCCGCGAACGGACCGAAGTCTCGCAAGGGATATCTCACACAAGTGTCCAGTAAGAATATAAAAGACAACTACACAGTATAAAACACAAGAAAGTACATGTGCTCATACCTGCATATAACAATTTACAACTATCCCATTACATTATTACATGTCCAATTAAAAAGTACAACTACATGGGGCATATCCCGAGGGAGCACAAGCTCACACAAACTAACTACTACACTACTGCTGGTGGTACAAGTTTGGCACAACATCTCCACAAGTCGAACCAACGGTAAGCTCTGAAAAGAACTGTAGGGAAGTGAGCCTCAACAAGTCACAAGCTCAGTAGGGGCTACCCGAAACAACAACCAAACTACGAACACCTCAACCCCAGAGGGTCTCATTGGTAACACCAATAGCCAAACCATTCCATGCTCACAACAATTGAATTTAAGCTGTAATTAAATAATAACACCTTAATCAAATATAATCTCGGAAGGTAAGAAGAAACAACTAGTTTCGTATCACTAGTCCACACAACAATTGAAACGCCTAAGCCTTAAGCCTCACAGGCAAATCATAATAACAACTGGTCGCCTATGCTTTAAGCCACATAGGCAAGTCACTGCCTAGGCTGCAAGCTTCCCAGGCGAACATCAACCTTGTGGGTAATTGGACAGCCAACCAAGTGCTGGTCCATTAAATCCCAAACCACGATATATCAAAAGCTACACACACCAGGTAACATGATCGGCTATAGCGGGCCAATCCATCACATATTAAAACCATAATCGAAATCTTATCTAAAGAAAGGTAAAACACAACAAGTGGAACGTCCGATCATACGATCTCCACGGAGCACAGCTCTACCAAACCACAGTATGCCTAGGCCACAAGCCTCATCGGCAAATTAGTCACAAAGGGTAACAGGATTGGCAACCACAAGCCAATCCATTTCACAATAAACCATAAACAAAGATTTACTTAAAACGAATAGGATACAACAAGGGGCAGGTCAAACCACAAGACCTCCACAACACACGAGTACCTGAAAGGTTGGTACACAATGTACCACCACAAAACTGCAAAGCAACCCACGAAGGGTATAGGTACCTGCTATCGCAAGGCACCACAACACAAACACCCTTACGAAGGGTACAAGTAGGTGATAAACACCACACATAACCACAACTTTACTGTGCCATCACTTAGGCATAACATTATAGGTGAAACCTCAACCGGCAAGTCACACAAGCCACAACCAGAGCCGGCAAAGCACGAGTCGGAAAGAACGATGCCACCACACAGGAACGAACTACTGGCTGATCAGACCAGTATCCAACCCAGACAACACAACACAAGAACAACCTCTCAGTCTCGCAGTCAAGGACGAAAGGTCCAACTACCGCTCCACGAGAATAAGTCAAACAACTGTGGAGACCAACCAACACCACACCTGCAGACACACAGCTGCAGGTCCATGCTTGGCACCTCTAGGGTCTCTGGCCGGAGCACCCTAAAGTGAGGCACTGGAAAACAGGACTAGCTGGGGACCAGTGACATCTGCTGGTGTCCGTACCCCCAACTACGAGCGCGCTACAAGCGACTGCACACCCACAAACACAAGCCACTGCCCTACTGTCGTCTTTCCCTCAGCCGGACGTACAACTCAAACACAAGAGTGAGGGTGTCCAGGAACGACACAGACCTCGACGGTACACAAAGTACCGGGACCAACCCCAAGCACAACAAGTACACGTGTCTGGCTCACAAAGAACCTGGGGTACCCGACTAGAGAGGCATTCCGGAATAGGCGCCGGACCACCACACTCGGCTAGCACACAAACCACGATATTTAATGTATAATCTCTATTGCAAACCACGGTGAAAAATATGAGGAATAGCTTGACCTGGTCACACCGTGACCCACAAACTAACCTACACAGATATTCACACATAAATCACCTTAACCATTCATACCTAGCCCATCATTGGTCATTTCATGACCTCCATAGCCTCAATAAACTCAACACCCAACAATCATAAACTAAATACATACTTCACTATCTAAATTACCTTAATAACTTATTAACGATGTTAGAAACCCGAGGCTAGGTTCACACTGGAACCTCACTGCCCAACTATCACAACGCACTACAAAAGTCACACCACAATCGAGTGTGCACCATGCACACTCCCATGCTACACCATATACCGCCACCATGACTAAGTAAACCACACGTTAATAACACAGTGACACGCTCAAGAGCGCTATGGGTGCCAATGCACCACTTACTAATCGAATAATTAAATCATTAAAACCATGCATAACCAGACCTCACTACTGAGGTCGCGACATGGGGCTGTGTCGCCTTCATAATGCGACGCCCCGACCTGTCGCCCCAGAAAACCACAACGCGATGGGTAAGACTGTCGCAACCTTGTCGCGACAGAACCCTTAGTCGCCATCCGGTCGCGACCCTTTAATATGTCGCCTTCCAAACCGGAACGCGACGTATCGGGCTGTCGCGTTAAGAACGCGACGCCCAGGGACGTCACCTTCACAGGCGCAAAACCCTAATCCGGGAGGAACTCCACAGATCACCATTCCGGACCATTCAAACCATGCTTATTTCACATTTTTCATGCTTAATGGATACCCTAGCATGGTATCTACTGTTCTTTAAGCTTTAAACGAATCAAATTCACACCACAAGCAATCCACACAATCAAACGAGGTAGAAACACCCTACCTTTGCGAAGAACGCGAAAACTGGAGTTCCCTCGGCGTTTCCTCCACTCCACACGATGCCCTCGCGGCGAGAGTGCGCCGAGAACTCCACCAGGACCTCGAATAGCCAAGAAACCCGCGCAGCAGCCTCCCCCGGCCGAGCTGAGCTTCCCCAAGCTCTGTTCGGCTGGGTTTCCTTAAAAACGCACAGCGGTTGGGAACGCGACGTGCACCCCCGTCATGACCTGATCGCGACCTAGGTGATCATCGGCTTTCCAAGGCCGACGTCAGCTGACTTCCCGGTGAGCGACATGCGGCAGCCATGCAGACGACGTCCGCCAAATAGCGGTAACAGGAACGCGACCCCAAGGACCGTCATGTTCAGATCGCGACGCAAGCCTCCGTCGCTTTAACAGCCACAAGACCTGTGAGCACTTTGGGCCCAACGGCCGGCCCACCAAGCCTTACAACTCGCGCGAACGCCTGAGACACAAGCTAATGGGCCACACATTGGCCACCAAACCCGCTAAACTTGGATCCACGGGGATCCGAAAAATGCGCGACATTACATGTCGAGTATAGCACAAATAGCAAGATGGCCATAGCACAAATAGCACAAAGTATAGAAATAGCACAATGGGTATAGTATAACACTTTGTCAATAGACAACGAGAGAACATAGCACATTTTTATTGTCATTTAGATAGTTGAGATAGATAGCACTCGAGTGTAATGCCAAACACTCTGCTCATTTAACTCCCATGGGCACTAGCACTTTCTGGCGCACATCCCAGGACTAGATCAGGCCCTTTATATATTGCTAGGTATTGGTTATATTGTTTATCTTTAGACAATCAGTCAATGGCCAATATATAGTACCAAGAAAAAGATGAGAGCACTAGATGAATAGACGAGATAGTCGAGAGATGTGAATAGATGAGCGAATAGAGTATAGATGAGAGCTAGTGGACATTGCACGTAACACGTCGAGTAAACGGGCGATAGTAACAGTTGCACAACACGTGCACGTGGTGTTGGCAGTCAGGAGGAACTCTCTACCTTTCCGCTGGCCATGTTACACACAGGTCCAGAGGTCCGGCATGATTCAAGATAAGAGCGAACTTCTAATAGCCGTTTGGATCATATTGATCCCTAAAGGGTATCATAGGTGTTAGGGTACAACTAGCTCGTCGACCATGTGGGAATCTATGGACAGAGGAGACTTACGGAGGCCTTGAACAAAGACTCAATAGTCCAGCAGAAGGAGTATCCGACGGAGAGTTCGTCCAAGTCAAGAGAGTGTATATATAGAAACAAGTGCTCGACGTTCTAGAGGAATTCAAGAACAGTGGAGTGTCGGTATCGGTGTTCCAAAACATCGCGAGAAACATACAACATATATTTAAGAATGAGGCAATTTAATGACATAAATTACCAGATAAATTATGTAACATGTTCATGCCAATTAAGCCATATTTGGATGGTTCAAAGTGTGTGTGCATGTAAATAAGAAAATCATGGAGAAGATAGATCATGTGATTGACTTAAATTAATTAAAATATATTCCATATTTACAACTTCATTTTTCAGTGTTTAAAACAGTTAACAAGATATGGGAATAGCTGAAGAACAACAAGACTTGCAAAAGATGGGTTTTTCTGCAAAAAGTCAGATTGTGACACCCTAATGAGGGTCGCGACAGGGTCAACTGAGATCGCGACGGGGTCTTGTACAGGTCGCGACAGGCTTGTCGGTTCGGGCAGGCAAGTCGCGACGGGTTCATATGAAGAAGGCGACAGGTCTGTCAGACCAGAAGGTCAGGTCGCGACGGGGCTCCTGTCACGATCAGATCGCGATGGTGATGCTTGTCGTGATCTGCCTGAGAACGCGACCTATCTGGCCGTCACGTTCTCAGGTCCTTGGCCTGAGTCCGACAGAGATCTGACATGTTCTTGGTTCTTGGTCCAAACTTACCATGTTTTGACACAGGGACGTTCAAAAATTCATAACTAATTGTACAAGTGATGGAAAATCATGAAATTAGTTGAAAATTGATCTAGACTCACATGGGTACTTACAGTAATTAGGAATTGGAAAACAAGCATGGTTTCGATAGGCTTTAATCAAATTAAACATGGAGAACAGAACATTGAGAACAGTTGAGAGGAAAGAATTAATTCGCAAGATAGGATGCATGAAAATTAGGGCTTTTAGGGGCAAAAGATCCCTAATAGCCATTAGTTTCTCCAGTAAAATTTTCGTGGCATAGGATAGAGGGTACGTGGAGATCTAGATTCTTGAAAAGGGTTCGGGGTCATGTAAGTTACAGAACATGAAAAATCAAGAACAAAAGATATGCTTGATGGAAAATAATGAAACCAAAGGGCTTTTGTTCCTGATCGATGAAACATCCTACAGATACATTTTCAGGGTTCATGCTCGTGAGAATGCCTACCTTTGACTCGTTTTGTCTTCTAGGGTTAAGAATTTGAAGAACGTAGGAAGAAGCTTTGAGCAGCCTTTTCCCCATGAGTTTCTCTCATCCTTGGGCTCTTCCCACATCCAGAAAACCCTTGGCATGAGCTAGGGCCGGCCATGAGGGTTT
Organism: Colocasia esculenta; assembly: GCA_014218235.1. Lineage (NCBI taxonomy): Eukaryota > Viridiplantae > Streptophyta > Magnoliopsida > Alismatales > Araceae > Colocasia > Colocasia esculenta. The sequence goes on from CM024755.1 coordinate 93,190,940, forward strand.
TAGAGGAGTATTTAAGCATCTCCCCATTCTATTTCCTATTATGACTCTAATTCTTATTTATTCTGAATTTCCTATTTCCCTCTCCCCTTTTTAGGCATGAGATCTCCTAATTTGGGTTAGGTGGGACTCAAATACGTGGCCAACCTATTAGGGTAGGTTTAGGAATACAAATCTAACTGAAATTAGCTTTTTAATGCATTAAATACCTCTTTTCTATTTAAGTAATAATGTAGTTACGAATTTAGGATATTTTCTTATTATTCTTCCTTTAAAAATCCCTATTTTGGCCCACTAATTTTAATGGGTCCATTTAACAAAGCACATTACTTCTTTCATTTAATGGGTTTTATTTAATTCTCTTTTATTTTATTTTCTAATTAATTTAATTAGTTTTTTTATATTATTAATAATTATTTTTTTGAAAAATCCAGGTTGCTATATCCTCCCCCTCTTAAAAGAATTTGGTCCCTAAATTCATATGATCATTCAGGAGAGAATGTCTTACCGAAAAGATCGGGGTAGTTCCGTTTGATGATTCCTTCTGGTTCCCATGTGGCTTCTTCCACTCTGCAGTTATTACATAAGACTTTAACCATATGGATGGGACGGTTCCTGAGCTGTTGCACCTTCCGTTCTAATATCTTGAATGGCTTCTCTTCATACGACACATCCTTCTTCAACACTAACTTCTCGTGTCGAATGATGTGTGTAGGATTATATACATATTTCCTGAGCATGGAGACATGGAACACATTGTGTACACATGCCAGATCCGGTGGCAATGCCAGTCGGTATGCAACCTCACCAATCCTTTCGAGTACTTCAAAAGGACCGATAAATCTAGGACTAAGCTTTCCTTTCACACCAAATATTTGGATGCCACGAGTAGGTGACACCTTCAAGAACACATGATCACCGACTTGGAATTCTAAGTCCCGCCTTCTTTTGTCAGCATAACTCTTTTGTCTGGACTGAGTAGTCTTAAGCCGATCTCTAATCAATTGTATGTCCTTTGTGGTTTGTTGCAACATGTCTGGGCCTAGCCACTGCTGTTCTCCAACCTCATTCCAGCATGCAGGAGATCTACAATTTCTTCCGTAGAGTGCTTCGAATGGTGCCATCTTGATGCTCGCCTGGTAACTGTTGTTATAAGCGAACTCGATAAGGGATAGATGCTCGTTCCAATATCCTTGGAAGTCTATAGTGCAAGCTCTCAACATGTCTTCCACTATTTGGTTAGTTCTTTCAGTTTGCCCGTCAGTTTGTGGATGGAATGCGGTACTAAAGTTGAGTTTAGTACCCAGTGCACCTTGCAGTCCTTTCCAAAAATGAGATGTGAATATCGGATCTCGATCCGAGACAATAGATGATGGAACTCCGTGCAGTCTTACTATCTCCTTGACAAATAAGGCAGCTAGTACTTCTACCGACCACTTACTCTTTATGGCTAGGAAGTGAGCAGATTTGGTTAGTCGGTCCACAAAGACCCATATGGCGTCTAGTCCACCACGAGTCTTGGGTAAACCCATGATGAAGTCAATGTCAATGCTTTCCCATTTCCATTCCGGAATGTCAAGTGGTCTGAGTACACCAGCAGGGCGCATGTGTTCTACTTTTACTTATTGGCAAGTAAGGCAGTGTATGGCATGTTCAGCTACCTCTCTTTTCATGTTTGGCCACCAAAACGTTCTTTTCATGTCTTGATACATTTTGGTACCTCAAGGATGAATAGTGTACTTTGTCTTGTGAGCCTCATCCATTAATCTTCTCTTCAGTTCTTCATTGTCAGGAACGCATGTCCTTCCTTGGAAGATAAGCCTTCCATCTTCGGTCATAGCAAAGCCCGATCTTTCGGCTAGAGTTTCCTTGACGTGAACTAAGAATGGATCATCATCTTGTTGAGCTTTGATCTCCTCTAACAGATCAGATTGAATCTTGATATTGGCAACCAAGACTTGATCATCCCTATGCTCAATATTTAAGTCTAACCTTGTGAATTGTTCCAGTAGTAGCATCTCGCCAAGGACTAGACTTGAAACAGATGCCATCGGCTTTCTACTAAGAGCATCAGCCACGGCGTTTCCCTTGCCTGGATGGTATTGGATGTTGAAGTCGGTATTCTAACCATCTTTTTGTCTCATGTTGAGTTCCTTCTGGGAGAATAAGTATTTCAGGCTTTTATGGTCTGAGTAGATAGTGAACTTCTCCCCGTAGAGGTAATGTCTCCAGAATTTCAAGGCGAAGACCACGGCAGCCAACTCCAGATCATGCATGGGGTAGTTGACTTCATGAGTCTTCAGTTGTCGAGAAGAGTAGGCGATGACTTTCTCCTTTTGCATCAATACAAACCCTAGCCCAATCCCTGAGGCATCGGTGTAGACAGAGAAACCTTCTCCCTCTATTGGCAGAGCGAGAACAGGTGCTGAAGTCAGGCAATCTTTAAGAGTTTGAAAACTTTTCTCACCCTCTTTACTCCAGGAGTATGGATTCTCCTTTTGTGTCAGTCATGTGAGAGTAACGGCGATCTTAGAGAAATCCTTGATGGACCGCCTGTAGTAGCCATCCAGTCCTAGGAAGCTTCTGATTTCTGTGACGTTGGTTAGTCTCTCCCAGTTGAGTACAACTTCAACTTTGGAGGGATCAACGGATATGCCGTCTTTGAGATGGCATGGCCCAAGAAGGACACTTCTTCGAGACAGAATTCACACTTGCTAAGCTTTGCGTACAGTTTGTTGTTTCACAAGACTTGCAATGCAATCTTCAAGTGTCGCATCCCGAGAATTACGCAGCGGATAGTAATAATTTGGAATTAATTCGAGTCGATATTCCGAGACGTGAACAGTCGGCAAATAAGCCTCTAGCTAGCACACACTAAATGTGTATCAATACAACATCATACTAGGGCCCAAATGTTGAATTCCATATAAATTGCATTCAAATCTCAACTTATTGTATTCAAAATGGAAACTAATATAGGACTAAGACTCAATAAAAGGGAAATTACACTTATTTCTCACTTCCTACTACATTGTTCTAACACTCAAAGCCAACTACTATAACTAGACTCATAGTTGGAATGCTCTTCACTCGGACCCATTCCCATCCTCGACTTGCTCTTCCTCTTGAACTTCATAGTCACCTAGATTGGGTAAAAGTAGGGGATGAGCAAACTATCCAGTAGGATTTATATCTCAATGTGCGGGCAATGATATAAGTGATTAGCAATTTAGAACTAGGTAAGCACGATGGTTGTCATGATATGCATGTACAAATAAAACTCATTAAAACATGATACATGAAACAAGCTAGATAGAGTGATCATGATAGAAAAAGATTTTAGAACAAGATGACAAGATAGAACTAGCAACAGATCACTTTGTACAAGCACACAAGATTTCACTTGATGTCAAGAACGTAAGATATCACTATTTGCAATAAATGCAGGATGGCCATATCACGCAAGCAAGCAAGCAAGCACGCACGAGCACGATAATGTAACAATAATCAGGCACGTAGACACTAATGTACACCAGGAAAAGATCCATCAAGAATGTACACCAAGACACGTGTATGTGGTTATTGTATCTATCATTCAACAAGCAAGCAAGACTCCCAGTGCAGATGCAATGCCAGTAATCATTATACCCCATGGTTAATAGTATATTTATGACTCTCCGTCATTGGGGCTAGACTGGAGCCCTTGGACACTCGCCGTGCCCAGTCAGCATCTCATTTCAATTTTTAAATGTACATACCCACAGTCATTAACAATGGCCAATGAGGGTTTCAATAAGTAAGCATGTGTAATGTCATGTTCATGATGATGATGAGAATAAGTAATAAGTAAATTGAACATGATTTCATAAGAACAATGGTCAAGAGATAAATTGGGCAGCATAACGGTATGATTTGTACTTTAGTTCAATCTTTACATTAATGGCTTTAGTCTAGATTGTCAATCACACTCACGAGAACAAGAAGAGAGAGGAAGTGCACGCTATCTCCGGGGAACTTCAATGGTACAACCAACTCAGCCTCCAGGTGGGAATCCACATAGAGCGGAGATTTATGGAGGTCTTAGAGAAAATGTCGCTAGTCTATCGATTCGGAATGACTGATAGAGAGCTTCCAAATCCCCAAGAAAGGGCTGCCTAGATGTGCAAGTGTGTAGTGATGTACGCATCTCAATTTACAATCCATCGGTCTCAAACTCGCGGAAAGCACTTAACATGATAGCATGCAATGAACAATGCATTTAACTACACATGGGTTTACAAGATTTTAAGATAATAATTATCATTTTAATCAAGCTAGAACAGTAATAAGAGCGAATCACAAGTTTCGTGAATGATCACATCATTAAGAGAATAATTAGAATACATGTAATTATAGTTTTTAAATAGGTTAATCACTTTTAAGCCATTAAACAGACATCATGAGATGATTAGAACCATGACATGCAGAAAATATGCAGGAAACAGGGGTGCGATTCATGCAATGCTTATATCTTATAAACTAGAGCTTTTCAGACAAAAGTCTCAACATGAAAGTTGTAGGGAACATGGAATAGATACAAACTATGATTTGTAAATAATTTTAAACGACCCCGAGATGCGCAATAAATCAACACAAACGTAAATAGTCTCAGACATGCGCGACTTTGGAAAAATGCCTATAACTCAAGATGTCCTCATTGGAATTCGATGAAATTAGTGGAAAATGAAAGTTAACTTGATGCTCTACACATTGGAATAGGATTTGTTAAGGTTTGGCCCGAGAAAACCTACCTTCGGGGTTGAGGAAGTCTCATTTTTCCATAAAACCTGTGTTCAGACCTCTTGGAGGAGAACGCTTACTACACCCAGTATACTGCATGAACATTGTTCATTCTAGTTGGGTTAGGAATTATAATCGACCTCTTTCCAAGGGTATAAGCCTTGCAAGGTTTGGTTATGGTTTGACCTACCTTTGGTCTACTTCAAGATGACTATCTGTGTAGGTCGCAGCATAAGCAGTGGGGAAGAAGAACGGCTTGGTGTGGGCGATCTCCTGCTTCCCCAGCCACCAAGAACCATTCCACACGACCCCAACAATATGTAAACTCGTCCCCAAGGGGTTGGTGGAGAGTATTTAAGCTACCATGGTGTTTAGGAGTCCTATTGTGACTAGGAAAGAAGAGTTACGGTTTTGGCTTGTTAGTTTCATAATTTGATGATTTCTTCCTTTATTAGAGTGTGTGAGGCTTTAGGAAACCTCCCACCATAGTTAAGCACAAATTTGGTTTGCCAAGAATGCATGTTTTTATCCCAATTCAACTCAAATTGCCTCTTTCTAATTTCAGCCTATTTAGAGTTACGAATTTCCATGTATTTTCTAGCTTTATTTGATTTTTGGGCCAAATGATATCCATTGGCCCAATTATAATATTGGGTCATTAATATATAATGTTGGACGTCTCTCCAACACTTTTATTTAATTTTTGATTGCGTCGAATTTCCATGTTAACGATTTTCTGACTTGTTTCCTAATTTAGATAATCGGTCACAATAACTCTTTAAACCTAGTCCAAATGATTTTTATTGACACAAATTTCTTGATGGGTCATTATAGAATATTATTTGAAGTCCATATATGGTTTTTATTTAATTTTCTGACTCATCCAAGTACGTGTGATAATGATTTTTCGACTTATTTATGAATTACGATAATAAGTCGCAAAACACTTTAAACTTGACTAATCCAATTTTTTCGGCACAAATTCTTTGTGGAACATTTAGGAGTACTGTGTGGGGTTGATTTATAATTTTTATAGAATGTTTCGATGTGTTTTAGCACATACGATAATGATACGTATGTTTTAAATACTCTGATATTATGGAAATTATTTATTTTCATTTATTTAAATTTTTTATGTAATTAAAATTTCCGAGGTGCTACACCCTCCCCCACATAAGAGAATTTGGTCCCCAAATTCATAGATCATTAATTGGATCTCAATAATTATGATCCTTGAGTTGGTTTTAGATTTAATTCCTCTAACTTGTTTCAATCATCGGGGATGCTAGTCCAACATCTACACCTATGGCCACCCATATTATTCATTTGGTTCCTTCCACTCCTGTTTTCCTTTCACGGTTGTTATAACTCCATCTTGATCCACCAGATGAACTAGGGTATAACCACTAGATTATTCCTTTTCACTTTTCTCCTTAATGATCTCCCCCACTTAGAAATGTACTGCCACTGTTTGCAGCCTGATTTCCATCCTGAACCATATTTTGTAGGGCCTGTGTGAGTCCTGCCACAGTGTCTTGCATAGCTTGCCACTGGTTGTGAGCCATTGCAGTTGAGTGAGAGAGTTATAAGGGTTCTTGAGAAAAAGGATGGAAACCGATTAATGTCTCTAAATACATTATAAGAGTCAATGGGTAGAAGTTTTTAATTATTTCTAACATATTCCCAGTCTCTACCCATTCTCACCAGGTACTATATTTAATTTCCATGACCTAGGTTCTATAGGTATCTCCTAATCCTGAGACATATATCCTATTTGGTATTCCTAGGCTCTGATACCACTAAACTGTCACGTCCCGAGAATTATGCAGCGGATAGTAATAATTCGGAATTAATTCGAGTCGATAACCCGAGTAGTGAACAGTCGGCAAATAAGCCTCTAGCTAGCATGCACTAAATGTGTATCAACACAGCATCATACTAGGGGCCAAATGTTGAACTCCATATAAATTGCATTCAAATCTCAACTTATTGTATTCAAAATGGAAACTAATATAGGACTAAGACTCAATAAAAGGGAAATTACACTTATTCCTCACTTCCTACTACATTGTTCTAATACTCAAAGCAAACTACTATAACTAGACTCATAGTTGGAACGCTCTTCACTCGGACCCATTCCCATCCTCGACTTGCTCTTCCTCTTGAACTTCATAGTCACCTAGATTGGGTAAAAGTAGGGGATGAGCAAACTATCCCAGTAGGATTTATATCTCAATGTGCGGGCAATGATATAAGTGATTAGCAATTTAGAACTAGGTAAGCACGATGGTTGTCATGATATGCATGTACAAATAAAACTCATTAAAACATGATACATGAAACAAGCTAGATAGAGTGATCATGATAGAAAAAGATTTTAGAACAAGATGACAAGATAGAACTAGCAACAGATCACTTTGTACAAGCACACAAGATTTCACTTGATGTCAAGAACGCAAGATATCACTATTTGCAATAAATGCAGGATGGCCATATCACGCAAGCAAGCAAGCACGCACGAGCACGATAATATAACACTAATCAGGCATGTAGACACTAATGTACACCAAGAAAAGATCCATCAAGAATGTACACCAGGACACGTGTATGTGGTTATTGTATCTATCATTCAACAAACAAGCAAGACTCCCAGCGCAGATGCAACGCCACTAATCATTATACCCCATGGTTAACAGTATATTTATGACTCTCCGTCATTGGGGCTAGACTGGAGCCTTTGGACACTCATCGTGCCCGGTCAGCATCTCATTTCAATTTTTAAATGTAGATACCCACAGTCATTAACAATGGCCAATGAGGGTTTCAATAAGTAAGCATGTATAATGTCATGTTCATGATGATGATGAGAATAAGTAATAAGTAAATTGAACATGATTTCATGAGAACAATGGTCAAGAGATAAATTGGGCAGCATAACGGTACGATTTGTACTTTAGTTCAATTTTTACATTAATGGCTTTAATCTAGATTGTCAATCACACTTACGAGAACAAGAAGAGAGAGGAAGTGCACGCTATCTCGGGGAACTTCAATGGAACAACCAACTCGGCCTCCATGTGGGAATCCACGGAGATCGGAGATTTACGGAGGTCTTAGAGAAAACGTCGCTAGTCTACCGATTCGGAATGACCGAGAGAGAGCTTCCAAATCCCCAAGAAAGGGCTGCCTAGATGTGCAAGTCTGTAGTGATGTACGCGTCTCAATTCACAATCCATCGGTCTCAAACTCGCGGAAAGCACTTAACATGATGGCATGCAATGAACAATGCATTTAACTACACATGGGTTTACAAGATTTTAAGATAATAATTATCATTGTAATGAAGCTAGAACAGTAACAAGAGCGAATCACAAGTTTCATGAATGATCACGTCATTAAGAGAATAATTAGAATACTGTTCATGTAGTTATAGTTTTTAAATGGGTTAATCACTTTTAAGCCATTAAACAGACATCATGAGATGATTAGATCCATGACATGCAGAAAACATGCAGGAAACAAGGGTGCGATTCATGCAACATTTATATCTTCTAAACTAGAGCTTTTCAGAAAAAAGTCTCAACATGATTGTTGTAGGGAACATGTAATAGATGCAAACTTTGATTTTTAAATAATTTTAAATGACCCCGAGATGCGTGATAAATCAACACAAACGTAAAACATCTCAGACATGCGCTACTTTGGCAAAACGCCTATAACTCAAGATGCACTCATTGGCATTCCATGCAATCAGTGGGAAACGAAAGTTAACTGGATGATCTACACATTGGAATAGGATTTATTAAGGTTTGGCCCGAGAAAACCTACCTTCTGGGTTGAAGAAGTCCCATTTTTCCAGAAAACCATGTTCAGACCACTTGGAGGAGAACGCTTACTACACCCAGTATACTGCATGAAAATTGTTCATTCTAGTTGGGTTAGGAAGTAGACTCGACCTCTTTCCAGGGGTATAAGCCTTGCAAGGTTTGGTTATGGTTGACCTATCTTTGATCGACTTTAAGATGACTATCTGTGCAGGTCGCAGCAGACGTAATGGGGAAGAAGAACGGCTTGGTGTGGGTGATCTCCTGCTTCCCCAGCCGCCAAGAACTCTTCCACACGACCCCAACAATATGTAAACTTATCCCCAAGGGGTTGGTGGACAGTATTTAAGCTACCATGGTGTTTAGAGTCCTATTGTGACTAGGAAAGAAGAGTTGCGGTTTTGGCTTGTTTGTTTCCTAATTTGAGGATTTCTTCCTCTATTAGAGTGTGTGAGGCTTTAGGAAACCTCCCACCATAGTTAAGCACAAATTGGGTTGCCATGAATGCATATTTTTATCCCAATTCAACTCAAATTGCCTCTTTCGAATTTCAGCCTATTTAGAGTTATGAATTTCCATGAATTTTCTAGCTTTATTTTATTTTGGGCTAAATGATGTCCATTGGCCAATTATAATATTGGGTCATTAATTTATAATGTTGGAAGTCTCTCCAACACTTTTATTTAATTTTTGATTGCGTTGTATTCCGTGTTAACGGTTTTTCGACTTGTTTCCTAATTTAGATAATCGGCCACACAATAACTCTTAAACCTAGCCAAATGATTTTTATTGACCCAAATTTCTTGGGTCATTAGAGGATATTATTTGAAGTCCATATATGATTTTTATTTAATGTTCTGACTCATCCAAGTATGTGTGATATGATTTGATGAATTACGATAATAAGTCACAAAACACTTTAAACTTGGCTAATCCAATTTTTCTCGGCATAAATTCTTTGTGGAACATTTAGGAGTAATGTGTGGGGTTGATTTATAATTTTTATGGAATTGTTCGATGTGTTTTAGCACATACGATAATGATACGTATGTTTTAAATACACTAATATTATGAAATTATTTATTTGAATTTTTATATAATTAAAATTTCCGGGGTGCTACATCAGGTGTCTTCGTCCTCTTCCTTGATATTGGAGTATATGAGGAGATCGTCGATGAAGACGACCACGAACTTGTCAAGGTATGACCAATATATGTTGTTCATGAGTTGCATAAAGGCTGCAGGAGCATTGGTTAGACCAAAAGGCATAACAACAAATTCATAGTGTCCATACCTGCTCTTGAAAGCTGTTTTGAAGATATTGTCATCCTTGATCCTCATTTGATGATAGCCAGATCGATCTTGGAGAAATTGAGCTCCGGATATTTGGTCGAATAGTTCATCGACCCTAGGCAATGTGTACTTGTTCTTGATGGTGAGCTTATTGAGTTGACGATAGTTGATGCATAGTCTCATCGATCCATCTTTCCTCTTGACGAATAGCACGGGTGCTCCCCATGGGGAAGTACTCAGTCTAATGAACCTTCTCTAATAGCTACATCAGCTGCGTCTTCAACTCCTTTAGCTCGGTAGGTGACATTCGGTACGGTTGACGCAATACCGGGGCAGCTCCAGGGATAAACTCTATGGCAAAGTTGACATCTCATTCCAGGGGAATCCATGGCAGATCTTTAGGAAAACATCAGGGTAATCCTTGACTATGTGGATGTCTTCTATCTTAGAACCCTTCTTTTCCACAACTACGGCTGCTAGAAAAGCAATACACCCTTTCCTTATCATGTTATGGGCTTTTATGGTGAAGATCAGAGACATCCGTCTCTTATGTCTAATCCCAGAGAATGCCAATTTAGGAAAGTCACTGAAGGTAACCTTCCCTTCTTACAGTCGACACTTTCCCCATAAGCAGACAACTAGTCGGCTCCCAAAATTACATCATAGCCTTCCATGGGTATACACACCAGGTCGGCTTTTAGGTTATGGTCTCTGATCATTACATCGACAGAGGAAAGTATTTGTTCAATTTCTCCTTTTTCTAGTGGCGTTGTGACAAAGAACTCACAACCCATGGATATAGTTTTGCAGTTAGGGTATCAGCAAAATGTTGAGATATAAATGAATGAGTTGCTACAGTATCAAATAAGACAAATTCTGATAAGGAGAAAACTTGTAGGGTTCTTCTACCATGCCACGTCCGTAGCGGGTTCTCATCGTGCAGGGGTTGCAGTCTTCCTTGTTTCTTAGGCGCATTAGGGCGCCTTTCATTTTCTTTCAGTAGCGGGCACTCGGGGATGCGGTGCTCGCGACTTCCGCAGCGCAGACTTGCGCGGACTTTCCTCCAACATTCGTCAGCAGTGTGACCTGGCTTGTCACAATGCTTGCAGTTGCTTTTCACTGGAGTGTTGGGTACGAAGACTTAGGTTTCCTTTCTTGGCTGGATCCCTCCGTGATGTTGAAGGGCCGCTTCTTGCCATTGTTCGGCTTAGCAGACGACTGATCCGAGGTCATTTCCTTTTTCACGAACTTCCTCTGATACGGTTGGTGAAGTATGTAGCATCTACAGCAGTGGAGCTTTTTCACCATCTCGGCATAGGTCTGGATGTCGAGAGGTGCCAGTTGGGTAATATACTGAAGCTTAAGGCCGTTGAGGTAGCGCTTAGCCTTCATTCTCTCAGTGTTTACTAGGTGTGCAATATCGTGCCAGTCTTGAGAACTGGGCTTCGTATTCGGCCACAGTCAAGCTCCGCTGTTTCAAAGCAGCGAATTCCGCAGCCTTCCTTTCTTGGACATGCTCCAAGAAGTATTTGGAATTAAAAGCTTCTTTGAACTAGGTCCAGGTGAACTGACCATTCACTCGGGTCGCTTCCACATACACCCACCAAGCGCGGGCGTCTTTTTCAAGTTGAAATGTGGCTAGTAGCAGCTTATCCCCCGCTGCACATTGCATGACACGGAAGATTCTTTCCGTTTCTTTTAGCCAGTGTTTGGCTTCATCCGGATCCGTGGATCCACTGAACCTTGGTGGGTTCAGACTTCGGAAGTTACGATGCAGGTCGCCTACACCACGATTGCCACCTCCTTGGGTAGCTTGCACAATCGCGCGAGTAAGTTCTTGAATGGCCTGTTGCATGCCCCTCATTTGAGCAAGTTCAGTCGTCATCTTGATTGCTTAGTTCCTACAAAAATACTTATTGTCATGAGTTTGATGTGAAATTTAATTTGTGCGTGTGAGAGTTCATTTTAGCTAGTTACCCTTGGCTCTAACCACAACTCTCATAGGTAGGATAATGACTCTAGTCGAGGCTGGTTAACCTAGATCATCCTATACTTAAGAATAACCTAGGCTCTGATACCACAAAACTATCACACCCCGACGCGGAATATTGGAACGCGAGGCAATTGCAAGTAACGGGTATAGAGCGAGTACTAGACATCAAATTATTGGACAAGAAATAAAACTACTAAAGTAAATTCATTTCATTAATAATCTTTCAAATGTCTAGTTGCAGCCACTAATATCAGAGCCATTCTATAGGGCCCAATTACATCGAAATAAGCAAAAGGACTAAACTATGGCTGAACATAATGCTAGGACGCTAGGGTACTCATGATATCACTCCTGGTCGTCCCGTCCTCTTGAGTGTATAGTTCATCCTCGGTCTTACTTGAGAAACAACGACAAATAACGCAGTGTGAGCGATAATGCCCAGTAGGACTTAAATCTCAATAGTCAAGCAGCTTTAAATGATTAATGAATTAAAAACAGAGTAACTAATGATAGAGCAAGAGAGTCAAGTAAAGCTAGCATGATAGCACGTGAACAAATAGCACAACTTTCCAAATATCACACAGGTGTCGAGTATAGCACAAAATAGCAGGATGGGCATAGCACAAATAGCACAAAGTATAGTAATAGCACAACGTGTATAGTATAGCACTTTTGTCAATAGACAACGAGAGAACATAGCACTTTTTGATTGTCATTTAGATAGTCGAGATAGGTAGCACAAGAGTGTAATGCCAAACACTCTCGATCATTTAACTCCTATGGGCACTAGCACTTTCGGGCGCACATCCCAGGACCAATCGGGCACTTTATTGTTGCCAAGTATTGGTTATATTGTTTATCTTAGACAATCAGTCAATGGCCAATATAGAGTACCAAGAAAAAGATGAGAGCATAGATGAATAGAAGAGATAGTAGAGAGAACGTGAATAGATGAGCGAAAGAGTTAGATGAGAGCTAGTGGACATTGCACGTAACACGTTAAGTAAACATACGATAGTAACAGTTGCACAACACGCGCACGTGGTGTTAGCAGTCAGGTGGAACTCTCTACCTTTCCGCTGGCCATGTTACGCATAGGTCCAGAGGTCCCAGCGTGATTCAAGATAAGAGCGACTTCTAATAGCCATTTGGATCATATTGATCCCTAAAGGTTATCATAGGTTTAGGTAACAACTAGCTCGTCGACCATGTGGAATCCATGGACAGAGGAGACTTACAGAGGCCTTGAACAAAGACTCACTAGTCTGGAAGAAGGATTATCCGACGGAGAGTTCGTCCAATTCAAGATAGTGTATATAGAAACAAGTGCTTGACGTTCTAGAGGAATTCTAGAACAGTGGAGCGTCGGTATCGGTGTTCCAAAACATCGCGAGAAACGTACACCAGTATATTTAAGAATGAGGCAATTTAATGACATAAATTACCAGATAAATTATGTAACATGTTCATGCCAATTAAGCCATATTTGGATGGTTCAAAGTGTGTGTGCATGTGAATAAGAAAATCATGGACAAGATAGATCATGTGATTGACTTAAATTATTAAAATATATTCCATATTTACAACTTCATTTTTCAGTGTTTAAAACAGTTAACAAGATAGGAATCACTGAAGAACAACAAGACTTGCAAAGATTGGTTTTCCTGCAAAAAGTCAGATCGCGACACACCCTAATGAGGGTCGCGACAAGGTCAACTGAGATTACGACGAGGTCTTGTACAGGTCGCGACGGGCTTGTCGGTTCGGGCATGCAGGTCGCAACGGTTCATATGAAGAAGGCCATAGGTCTGTCAGACCAGAAGGTCAGGTCGTAACGGGGCTCCTGTCGCGATTAGATCGCGACGATGATGCTTGTCGCATTCTGCCAGAGAATGCGGCCTATCTGGCCATCGCGTTCTCAGGTCCTTGGCCTGAGTCCGACGGAGATCTGACATGTTCTTGGTTCTTGGTCCAAACTTACCATGTTTTGACACAGGGACGTTAAAAAAATTCATAACTAATTGTACAAAGCAATGGAAAATCATGAAACTAGTTGAAAATTGATCTAGACTCACATGGGTACTTACAATAATTAGGAATTGGAAAACAAGCATGGTTTCGATAGGCTTTAATCAAATCAAACATGGAGAATAGAACACTAAGAACAATTGAGATGCAAGAATAATTCGCAAGATAGGATGCATGAAAATTAGGGCTTTCTGCGGCAAAAGATCCCTATAGCCATCAGTTTCTCCAGTAAACTTTTCGTGGCATGGGATAGAGGGTACATGAGATCTAGATTCTTGAAAGGTTCGGGGTCATGTAATTTACAGAACATGAAATCATGAACAAAATGAAGGATCGAGAAAAGGTGAGGACAAGATCTAGAAGGGGGGGTTGAATAGATCTAGGCCTACTAACGCGGAAGCTTAACCATTTTTAAAAACTCTTGAATCAGAGGCAAATTGAAAAAGATTTCACAGATCTGAAGATAAATTGAGTGAGTTGAGAAAACGGAGTGTAGAACATATTGATTATATGAATTCAAACGATCCTATGCATGCATCTAACGAAGGATAAATTCAAACCACAATCAGATCAATGCACAGAGATTTTTAGGTGGTTCGGAATCACACAATGTGATTCCTACATCCACCCCTCACACAGTTAGGATCCACTAATCAACCTGGGTACAACACACCCACTGGAGCCTGACAACTCCAACCACCTGAGTTTACAACTCACACAAACTCTAGAGTAAGACTACTCTAGAACCCTGAGCAAGGTTGCTCAACTACAACTTGAGTACGATGACTCAAAACCACTGAGCTCGACGGCTCACAAGCAACTTGCTAGAAAACACAAGACTCAGATCCTCTAGCAACAGATCTAGTCCAACAAGAGTTAATTCATGAGACTCATGCAACAACCCATGCACAATCTCAGAATCACTCAGAAGAGAAAAGGAAAATGAGAATTGTATTGATGAGCTTTTCTCTTCAGATGTACTCCCTTATATAAGGTCGAATTGTGAAGAGCTTTGATCTCTGGAAGTTCCTGGCGATGCTCTGCAATTTGATCTTCAGGATCTTCCTTGAATTCTTCACAAGAGTCGGCTTCTACTTGATCTGCTTCCTTGAGGTGATCCAATTGCTTCTTCAACGATCAATTTCCACTTCTCATGCTTGAACAGATGAGAATTTGGCTTGAGGAAGCACCAGGAAGACAAGAACAGGGAGGAGAACTCTTCTAGCCGCCAATGGGATTTCTGGTAGCTCTAAAAGGGTTCTTTTATGTTGGATAGCCAATAGGAGGGTATTTATACCCCTAATAGTCCAAGTGTACCCTTGGGGGTCGTAGGCACACGATCCAAGGCTAACCCAACAAATCCCTAGGGTGCTACGTGTCTAGGAGAATCTTTAAGTCACAGAGATTACGGAGGTGTCGACCTGCCCATGAGGTGTGTCGACACACTGTCCCAGACTGGGCAAAACAGTTCCCTGGGAGGGCATCTAGTGTCGACCTGATATCATCTCAAGTCGACCTGCGTAGCCATCTGAAAAACAGGCCTTCTGGGAAGGCTCTCTAGTGTCGACACCATCTGGTTTAGTGTCGACCTGAGATTGAAGCTTGTTAACATATTTCTCTGGGATCTATCTCTAGGTCGACCTGCCCTGCCCTGTCTAGTGTCGACACTAGATGACCATTTCTTCATATTCTGCCTTAGGGCTTGGAACATTGTGTCGACACCAGTGTGAGGTGTGTCGACACCACCCTTGCAATAAATGTTTGTCCCTGAGAAATAACACATAAATCATTAGTTAATATATTATCATGAATATAAATGATAAATGTGCTTGGAAACATGCTTTTTGAATATTGTTTTTTAGGTGTGATGCATTTCACATGTTCCAATTGTTATGCATTAAACTCACAACTTGTCATCATCAAAATGTGAGGAGAAATGAATTATATTCACACTCAACCCAACAATATCCCCCTTTTGATGATGGCAACATTAAATTCATATGAAGTAGAAAGCTTCAATGAAATGTGATTTTAAGCATTTTCATTTCCTTTTTTTATACTGTCAAGGACCTTTGAACATTTTTAGTGACATTTGAATGTTGCACACATGAAAGACACAGTGTTACTAGAAATAAGCTATTTTCACACAAAGGTCAAGCAGCTTGACAAGCATTCATCACATTCACATTCATCACAGAGTTTTCAATCACATAGAAGACACAAATGTTGACATTCATTTCAGGTCAAACAAGTATCATTTTCATTTCATCAAAGATATGAGCATTACAATCTTCAAAAGCACATTTAAAAAATATTACAATTTCTTGCTATCTTCTCCCCCTTTGACATCATCAAAAGAAATTACATTAATGGGGAGGAGGAGGAGGAGGAATGGAGAAAAAATGGTCTCAATATCCTCAATCTCTTTCCATTGAAGTCAGACTGAACTGCATTTGAGCTTAGATAGTTGAGAGTCTTGTATGCAAAAGATTTTCCATTCTCTATCTTCATACTCTGACATTGTAGCTTGAAGGGCACTGAACTCAGTTGACATTGGCTGTGAAGATGAAGAATACCAGCTGACCAAGCAGGTCTATTCAAAACTTTGAATTCCTTTTTAAGTGCAGAAATCTCTTCATCAATATGAGCAGATAAGTTCTTCATGCTCTCTAAGTCATCTACCAGATGAGCAATGATAATCTAGTCTTCGAAATCTGGTGGGGAGTTTCTTGGTGTTAAAGACATCAGCTTGGGAATTTGCCAAAATTCCCTTAAGAACTGTTTCCACTTTTCTTGATGTTCTTGTTAGCTTAACTGAAGCATCTGCCAATGTGCCAATCAGCCTGTTGAACCTTTGTGCTGCATGGTCAGAAGCTGCTTTTGTTCAATAAACTTGGCAGACACAGTGTTCTCTCAACCTCTGAAACCTCACTCAAAATTTTCTAACATAGTCTGAATGGAGGTGGTCAAAGCATCAAATTTGTCATTTAAAAAGTGTATAACTCTGGTGGAACAGAAGTCCACCAAAGGATGTGGATGCTTGAACTGAGGTTGTGGAGAAAAGAAGGAATTTCAATTTCAGGGTTCAGGGAGGAGGAGGGTTGAAATTGAGGTGAAGTGGGGCTTGAATGGGTACATCAACTTCAACTTCCACATGAGGCTGATCCTCATTCACTGGAGGCTGGTCCTCATGCACTTGAGGCTGATTCTCTTGAGCCGAGGCTGATCCTCTTTTGCCTGAGGGCTGATCCTCTTGAACCACTGGGGCCTTTACTGCAGCTGGACCTCTCCTAACCTGATCACCCACAATCCTAAAGCCCAAAACTTTTGAACATGCTTAAAGCAATAAGTGTTGGACTTAGGAATTTTCTGAGACTTTTCATTCTCAAGTGATACACCAAAGTGCTTGAAGACTTGAGTCAAAAGGGCTGCATAAGGAAGTGATCTATTTAAATCTGCCCTAGTTGTTTCAGAGATGATCTGGTACATTATGACATGGAGATTGACCTTTATGTCCTTGCTCATGCAGTAAAGCATAAATCTTTGAATGTCTGTGAGTCTGTCTCTCCCACCACCTGGGGTGTTATGATAGTGGGAGGATATATGGTAAGCTCAACACATGGGAAAAGTGTTGGTGTTGAATTTTTGAACATGTGTTTGCTGATATCAGACTCATCTGCCTGTAATCCAGTCAAGATGGTATAGGCTTCATGAAGGTTGAACTCAAAATTATGGTAATCAGCTCCTTCATCTGGAATTTTGAATATGGTGGCTGCTAGGTCTGTAGGCATAAATCATCTCAATTCCCTTAACCTTTGACTGTAACCCATCAGTGCATTCCAAATGCATATAGAATTCCTGGACAAGTCTAGGGTATATGATGCGAAACTCTGAGATGAAGGATTGCCATGACTGAAACTTGAGAAGTTTATGACCTCAGAAACAGCACATTCAAATCACTGTTCTAAATCCACTGCCCTAGATTTCAGAATGGTCTTCCCCTGCACTAAGTGGTTTGGTAGGAGTTGCCTTAGAAGGCTGGGAAGACAGAGGATGAAGAAGATGACTGCTCAGAGACTTCAGGAGAAGAATCCAGAATTTCCTCCTAGGGTATGCAGACCCTCTACCTCGACCAGAAGGATGCCCTACCTCTCTTAGCAGCGACGGGGATACAGATGAGGCCCTGGCTGCTCTGCAGGGTCATGGCGCCTCTTGGTTCTCCTTTCAGTAGGAGGTATCATCGGCCGCCCGGAATGGGTCTTGCCGTAGCCCTTGATCTTGCTCCACGGCGAGTGGCCTGCTTGGGGGCCATGGAAGCAGAGATTGAGTGGAATAGGAGAGATGGAGAGTGAGGAATGAGAGAAGAAGGTACTGGGATGGAATGGAGGAGGGAAGAGATGGAAGCCTGCCGGATTCAAGGTAGAAGACGTCGTCGGGTCGACCTGGAGAAGAAAGGGGTTTTAGGGTAAGCTACCCCACAGGAACCATCACCCCTAACTGGCGCCCACGGCTTAAATGACTCTGGCAGGGGGTCAGTGTCGACACTGAGATAGATTTGCGACCTGAGCGAAAGTGTGGTCGACACTAGATGCAGTAGTGTCGACCAGCCTAATGAAAATTTAAGATATGAGTGTGGGAAAAATTTGAGAGCTTTGGGACATCTTTAAAATGATAAGCAATGGGTGGAATAATCATTTCAAGGATTTTTAAGAGGCTAAAAAAATTCATTTGTTATATTTTGCAAAAATTCACACAGTTCAAGTTTTACACAACATCCAACAGGATATGAGCATTCATTGACTTGAGTCAATAAAATGATAATTTGAGGATATAATATATTGAATAATCAACTACAAACTACTATATTCTTCAATCCCAAAGAATAAAAACATCTTTTAGACTGAGATCAAGTGTGTTGAAAGTAAACACTTTTTGAAAAACAACTTGATGATGGATAGGATGATTCTTTTAAACAGTTCTCCAATGATTCACACATTTTTGTTTTTAAAACAACTATCAAATGAGATACATCTTGTTCACTCAAGAACTAATGCTTTTCACACACTATAGTTCCTAGATACTAAAGATTATCTATTATCAAGTCTCAAAGGGGTAAATGATGACCTTTTGACATGAAAATATACTTTTTCAGATGCCAATATTTCCAGTTACTCAGTCATCATCAAAAAGCATAGGACATATTTATTTTGCTTTGAAATTATTTTTGATTTTAATCCCCTTTGAACAGAGATAGCATTAGTGTCTCATGACATACATGGCACTTCATTCATTGTGAAGGTGTGCAGTTTCTCTCAGCACATGTGCCATTTGCTCTGTTGAATTATCAGAGTTTGGAGAGTTTTTGAGAAAAGAAATCACTTATATCCAACATCAGTTGCAAACAAAAACATGTTTAAAATCAAGACAACATTATCCTTCAGTCTTTAAAGAAATCTGAATTTCTATAGATTTAAAGAATATAGATGAGAGTTGACAAATGAATATAGTAGATCACTCAAAAGATCATTTTGAGACTCTAGACACCTGAATGAGGACATCATGCAAGGAAATTGATGTAGTGAAAGAAAAGTTTTGAATTTTGCAAAGGACATTATTTGAATTTTCTAGCTCCCCCTGAGATGAAGATTTCAACCACTTTCATCAGAATAAGGATATGCAAGTTTTTGAAATCAGGATAATTCTCTTAACAATAAAGCTCCCCCTCATAATTGCATTTTCATTTCTTGGTACTTGGCGGAGACATATACTCTCGCATAGTGAAAGTGTCCAGACAAGCATAACTTGTCCTTCTCCCAAGTCACCATTTGATATACCAAGAAATTCAACACAATATAAGTTGAAGAATTCATTGTCAAAAGGAATAGAGGTGAAATGGAGAGAGATATGATCAGTATGAATCAAGGAAGCAAATGATAAAGATGATGCAAAGAACTCCCCCCTCAGATATGCCTAACACTCAACCCCAATCCCAAAGAGAGAGATCAAGAAATGGACATTTACAAAGACCAAGTTCTCTCCTTAAAGATGAGAATCTACTGTCAGGAAGGGGTTTGGTGAAGATGTCAGCAATTTGTTTTTCAGTTTCTATGAAATGGAGTTCAAATGATTTCTTTGCTACCTCATCTCTCAAGAAATGATGCCTAATTTCAATATGCTTGGTTTCTGGAATGCTGAATGGGTTCTTAGACAGATTTATTGCACTTGTGTTATCACAAAGGATGGGAACACAACCTAACTCTTGGTTGTAATCAAGAAGTTGATGTTTTTACCCAAAGAATTTGAGTTCCACATCTACCTGCTGCAACATACTCAGCCTCTGCAGTGGACGTAGCAACTGATGTTGCTTTCTTAGAAGCCAAAGAAATTAGGCACCCACCTAATTACAACACAAGCCACTTGTGTTTTTTTTTTTATCTAATTTACAACCATATAGTCAGCATCAAATAGCAATCAAATTTAACTTGCAACCAGCAGGATACCAAATTCCTAAATCACATGTTCCAACAAGATATTTGAAAATCTTTTAACAGCTACATGTGACTTTCCTTAGGATTTGATTGAAATCTAGCACACAACACACACAAAACTGAATATCAGGTCTAGAAGTTGTAAGATAGAGTAGAGAACCATCATACCTCTATAGGTCTTTGGGTCTACTGACTTACCAAGAGAGTCTTCTTCTAGCTTAGCATTAATAGCAATTGTGTGTTTGAATGCTTGGGTTCTGAAAGTCAAACCTTTTCAGAAGTTCCTTGACATACTTGGTTTGACTGATGAAGATCCCCTCATGTATTTGGTTAACCTGCAATCCCAAGAAAACTTTAAGTCTCCCATTAAACTCATTTCAATTCATTTTCATTTGATTTGAAAATTCAGTACACAGGCTTTTATTGGTTGATCAAATTATGTCATCACATAAATTTGGACTACAATTATTTGATTTATGATTTTTTTGTGAACAATGTTTGATCAACATTCCTCTAGAATATCCTTTTTCAGTAAAGGAACTCAAACGGTCATACCAGCTCTTGGAGCTTGTTTAAGACCATAGAGAGCCTTATTAAGCTTGAAACATGGTTAGGATATTTTTCATTTTCAAACCAGGGTTGTTCAACAAAACATTTTCCTTTATATATCCATTTAGAAATGCACTTTTAACATCCATTTGATAGACTTTAAAGTTCATGGAGGATGCAAAAGTAAGGAAAATTCTAACTGCTTCTAGTCTAGCTACAGGGGATATGATTCTTCAAATCAATTCCAAACTCTTGATTGTACCCCTTTGCAACGCCTAGCTTTATTTCTATGACTTGCCCAGATTCATTCAATTTATTTCTGAAAACCCATCTAGTGCCAATGACTGTTTGGTCACTGGATCTAGGTACTAATTCCATACTTGATTTCGTTCAAATGATGAAGTTCATCATGCATGACATTAATCAATCAGAACTTGATAAAGCTTCATCAATGACTTTGGTTCAATTTGGGAAATTAGAGCTAGGTGGGTCTTCTTCAACAGCAAGCAGGAATGATGATCTAGTCCTAACTCTATCATGCAATTTGCCAACTACATTATCTAATGGGTGAACTCTCAAATTCGATGTTCAAAATTACCTGTTGAGGGGTACTTAAATCTGGAGCAATGTTACCTGATCCACTTGAGATGGTGAATTGATGTTCAAGCTCTCACCATGTCTTCAAGCTCCTCAACAGTTGGTGAAGAGTCCACAATGAATCATCCTCTTCACTGTCTTGTCTTTCCCTGCAAGATTTAGAATTATTAGTTGAAAAGGAATTTTCCACAAGATAATATGTGGAGATTCTTCAACAGTTTGTTTTTGAGAATGTACACTCTGAAGCTCTTGACACTTCTGAATAGCCAAGAAGATAGCTTCCTGACTCTTAGCATCAAACTTGTCAAGATTTTCTTTATTATTGTTGTGTACATAACATTTGCACCCAAAGTTTTTGAAATAAGAAACATTGGCTTTTTTTTTTTCAATAATTCATAGGGGGTTTTCTGATTTTGGTCTGATCAAAGCTCTATTTAGAATGTGATTTTGCTGTGTTTACAGCTTCAGCCCAGAAGGATTTGGGCAAATTGCTTTCTAAGAGCATGGATCTAGCCATTTCCACAAGAGTTCTATTTTTTCTTTCCACAACTCCATGTTTTCTGGAGTTCTGGTGGAGAAAACTTGTGAATATTTGAAGTTCAGCACATAAATCAGAAAGGGTTGGTTTTCAAATTCACCCCCATGATCAGTCAAAATAGTTTTGATTTTATATGAAAATTTGTTAAGGCATTGGTATAGAATTTTCTGAACTCAAGACAAGTATCACTTTTGTGGGACAAGAAAATAACCCATGTAAATCTAGTAAAATCATCACTGATTACAAACCCATATCTTTTGCCACTTAGACTTAGAATCCTTGTTGGGCCAAAAAGGTCCATGTGAAGTAGTTCTAGTGGCCTAGATGTGAGTACCTCATTGAAGGTCTTAAAAGATTTCCTGGTTTGTTTTCCTTGGGCACAGATCCCACAACTTGATTTTCAATTTTAGAAAATGATTCAGGAAGACCCTTAACCAAATTCAACCTTAACAATTTATTCATTGTTCTGAAACTTGCATGGCCAAGTCTTTTGTGCCAAGTCCATGCAATTTCATCTTTATTAGCAACAAAACAAAGATTTTCAGAAAAGTTTTTATTAAGGTCAATCATGTAAACATTGTTTTCCCTTTTTCCAAAAAAATTATTTTATTAGTTGATGAATCAATGATCTTACAGAAATTGGATTCAAACACAACTTTGTGACCTTTGTCACATAGTTGGCTAATACTTAGCAGATTGTAATCTAGACCATCAACTAATAAGACATTATCAACAGAGTTTGAGGAAGTTTGACTAACCTTTCCAGATCCAATGATCTTTCCTTTATTTTTACCTTCAAATGTTACTGAACCTCCCTCCTTCTCAATCAGGAATGAAAATTTGGCTCTATCTCCAGTCATGTGTCGTGAACACCCACTGTAAGGAATCACACATTTGAATTGGGTGCACGACCTTCCTGCAAAATCAATCAGTGAAGAGAAGATTTTGGTACCCAACAGTGTTGGGACCATCAGAATGTTTGGACATTGTTATCAAATCTTTTCTCACCCAAATTTGATTTGTTTTTTATTTTTGTTTTATTACAGTGGTGTTCTCTGTCTTTTTTACTTTCTTCTTTCCCTTAGGAATGAAAACACCAGTGTTTTTGTTTTTGGTAGGAGGGGAAGTTTTCATTTGAACATGAGAGTTTAGATGAGGAGGTGGAATCCAAGGATTTTGTTGGTACATCAGAAAATTTGGATAGAAGAATGGGGATGATACCACATGGGTTGTAATGCCATTGGTTCCAATCAGCTTGGTATCTTGTCTTGGAAGTCCAAGGTTTTTCATGAATGACTTCCTTTGACTTTTTCTTATTTTTCAAATTTTTATTTGAATTTTTGATTTTGTGGTTTGTCTTTGTTGATGTTGAGCAGGTCGACCTCTCCTTGACTGGTGTCGACACAACAGCCACAAAATCCTTCTTCTTGTGGACTGGTGTCGACCTGTCAGGTGACTGTGTCGACCTGGTTGACTTGTTTTGTTTCTGAGTTTTTGAGATTTTTGGTGTTTTGCTTGATGTTTGTTTGATTTCTGTGTTCTCAAGACTAGGGCCTTTGACAAATTTAATTAATGGTGCTTTATCCTTCTTCTCACCAGATTTGTCTTTCTTAGGTTTTTGTTTATCAAATCCTAGTCCATGAGAAATTGATTTCATTTTTGCTCCCAGCAAGGTCTCTAGATTATCTTTACCATTTGTGAATGTTTCAATAACTTCATCCTTCTCTTTTAGCTGGTTTTGTAGGGTTTTAATTTCTTCAACCTTTTGTTGTTTATCATGGTTCTCCATTTCCAGCTTTCCAGACAGTTCTTTGAATTCATGGGTGGCCTTTTGAGAGGCTAGCTTAAGCTCATCAATCAAGTTTAGAAGATTTTCTTTTTCTTCATTCAGTTCTGTTACTTCATTTTCTAGTTCACAAGTTCTTTTGTTTGAGGATTGGTTATGGTAAATATTTTCAATTTTCTTTTTGAGGTGTTTATTTTCTTTCCTCATTTCAGTATATTTTTCAACAGGTTCTGCATATGCATCTTGCCAATCCTCAACTGAATAGTCTTCGAAGGATGTACTTACCTTTCCATCAGAACTATTCGCCATGAAGCAGATTTCCTCACTATCAGAACTTAAGGATTTTTCGTCTTCTTCCTTCTCACTTGAGTCTTCATCAGACCAAGTGGCTACCATGGCCTTTGGCTTCTTGAACTTGTGAAACTTCTTGTGCTTCTCCTTGTTTTCAGGACATTCTCCCTTCATATGTCCTGGCTTGTTGCACCTGTAACAGATGACAAATTCGTCAGATTTTTTATTCTTGTTAGAATTAGCATTAGAAAAGGAAGTGTTTCTTTTACCTGAAGAATATTTCTTTTTGCCAGAAAGTTTACCTTGTCTATATTTCAAGAATTTTCTGAATTGCCTAGTCATGAGGGCAATCTCATCCTCATTTGACTCAGACTCATCAGAACTTGTTTTCTCCTGACTCTTATCTTTGTTACTAGATGAGGCCTTTAATGCTACTGGCTTGGTTTTGATTATATGTTCTTCATTTCTCTTTAGATTTTTCATATGTCATTAAGGATCCTATCAATTCATCCAAAGAAATTTTGGACAGATCTTTAGAATCTTCAATGACAGTGGCCTTGTGTGCCAAATTGAAGAGAGAGAACGTAGAATTTTTCTTACCAAGTCAGCATCTGAATAGTCCTTACCTAAGGCCTTCAGTCCATTGACTATGATCATAAACCTGGCAAACATTTCAGAGATTGTCTCATTAGATTTCATCATGAATAATTCATATTCAGTGACAAGAATGTTAGCCTTAGTTTCCTTAACCTGAGATGTTCCCTCATAGAGTAACTCAAGTTTATCCCACATCTCTTTGGCAGATTTGCACATTGAGATTCTTGAGTACTCTTTGGGGTGACAGCACATTGAATCATATTCATGGCACTGTAATTCAATGTAGCTCTTCTTATCTGTTCCCTAGTCCAGGTTTCTTTCTCTCCCTGGTTCTCATGGGTCCTACCTCCACTACTTTCCAGATTTCATAATTTTGGGCTCTAAGAAAACTTGCATTATATTTTTCCAATAAGAATAGTCCGTTCCATTAAAGAATGGTGGCCTATTAATGGAATGGCCCTCAGCTATGAACCCTCTGGAATCCATTAGATTAAATAGATGGTGCAAATAAAGAAACACTGAGCAAGCAAACAATCAAGCAAGCAAATCACACACAATAAATTGAAATCACTCAGATCAGATCAGATATAAACCCGCTCTGATACCAATTGAAGGATCGAGAAAAGGTGAGGACAAGATCTAGAAGGGGGGGTTGAATAGATCTAGGCCTACTAATGCGGAAGCTTAACCAATTTTTAAAAACTCTTGAATCAGAGGCAAATTGAAAATAGATTTCACAGATCTGAAGATAAATTGAGTGAGTTGAGCAAACGGAGTGTGAGAACAGATTGATTAGATGAATTCAAACGATCCTATGCATGCATCTAACGAAGGATAAATTCAAACCACAATCAGATCAATGCACAGAGATTTTTAGGTGGTTCGGAAATCACACCATGTGATTCCTACATCCACCCCTCACATAGTGAGGATCTACTAATCAACCTGGGTACAACACACCCACTGGAGCCTGACA
The DNA here is from genome assembly GCA_014218235.1 of Colocasia esculenta. NCBI lineage: Eukaryota > Viridiplantae > Streptophyta > Magnoliopsida > Alismatales > Araceae > Colocasia > Colocasia esculenta. The sequence continues at coordinate 93,216,676 of CM024755.1, forward strand.
ACTCCAACCACCTGAGTTTACAACTCACACAAACTCTAGAGTAAGACTACTCTAGAACCCTGAGCAAGACTGCTCAACTACAACTTGAGTACGACGACTCAAAACCACTGAGCTCGACGGCTCACAAGCAACTTGCTAGAAAAACACAGACTCAGATCCTCTAGCAACAGATCTAGTCCAACGAGTTAATTCATGAGACTCATGCAACAACCCATGCACAATCTCAGAATCACTCAGAAGAGAAAAGGAAAATGAATTGTATTGATGAGCTTTTCTCTTCAGATGTACTCCCTTATAGAAGGTCGAATTGTGAAGAGCTTTGATCTCTGGAAGTTCCTGGGCGATGCTCTGCAATTTGATCTTCAGGATCTTCCTTGAATTCTTCACAAGAGTTGGCTTCTACTTGATCTGCTTCCTTGAGGTGATCCAATTGCTTCTCAACGATCAATTTCCACTTCTCATGCTTGAACAGATGAGAATTTGGCTTGAGGAAGCACCAGGAAGACAAGAACAGAGGAGAACTCTTCTAGCCGCCAATGGGATTTCTGGTAGGCTCTGAAAGGGTTCTTTTATGTTGGATAGCCAATAGGAGGGTATTATACCCCTAATAGTCCAAGTGTACCCTTGGGGGTCATGGGCACACGATCCAAGGCTAACCCAACAAATCCCTAGGGTGCCACGTGTCCAGGAGAATCTTTAAGTCACAGAGATTCCGGAGTGTGTCGACCTGCCCATGAGGTGTGTCGACACACTGTCCCAGACTGGGCAAAATTTCCCTGGAGAGGCATCTAGTGTCGACCTGATATCATCTCGAGTCGACCTGCTGTAGCCATCTGAAAAATAGGCCTTCTGGGAAGGCTCTCTAGTGTCGACACCATCTGGTTTAGTGTCGACCTGAGATTGAAGCTTGTTAACATATTTCTCTGGGATCTGTCTCTAGTGTCGACCTGCCCTGGTCTAGTGTCGACACTAGAGACCATTTCTTCATCTTTTGCCTTAGGGCTTGGAACATTGTGTCGACACTAGTGTGAGGTGTGTCGACACCACCCTTGCAATAAATGTTTGTCCCTGAGAAATAAACACATAAATCATTAGTTAAATATATTATCATGAATATAAATGATAAATGTGCTTGGAAACATGCTTTTTGAATTTTGTTATTTCAGGTGTGATGCATTTCACATGTTCCAATTGTTATGCATTAAAATCACAACTTGTCATCATCAAAATGTGAGGAGAAATGAATTATATTCACACTCAACCCAACACAAAAGATCCTCGATGGAAAATTATGAAACCAAAGGGCTTTTGTTCCTGATGGACGAAACATCCTACAGATAAATTTTCATGGTTCATACTCGTGAGAATGCCTACCTTTGACTCGTTTTGTCTTCTACGGTTAAGAACTTGAAGAACGAAGGAAGAAGCTTTGAGCAGCCTTTTTCCCACGAATTTCTCTCTTCCTTTGCCTCTTCCCACGTCTAGCAACCCTTGGCACGAGCTAGGGCTGGCCATGAGGGTTTTAGAGGAGTATTTAAGTATCTCCCTATTCTATTTCCTATTATGACTCTAATTCCTATTTATTCCGAATTTCCTATTTCCCTCTCCCCTTCTAGGCATGAGATCTCCTAATTTGGGTTAGGTTGGGACCCAAATTCGTGGCCAACCTATTAGGGTAGGTTAGGAATCCAAATCTAACTCAAATTAGCTTTTTAATGTATTAAATACACTTTTCTATTTAAGTAATAATTTAGTTATGAATTTAGAATATGTTCCTATTATTCTTCTTTAAAAATCCCTATTTTGGCCCACTAATTTCTAATGGGTCCATTTAACAAAGCCCATTACTTCTTTTCATTTAATGAGTTTTATTTAATTCTCTTTTATTTGATTTTTTAATTAATTTAATTAGTTTTCTTTTTATATTATTAAATTTTTATTTTTCAAAAAATCTAGGTTGCTACATATCTTTTCTTTCTAGTTACATTATGTAGAATTTGGGGGACCAAATTCTTATAAGTGGGGGAGGGTGTAATACCCCAAAGTATAAAATGATAAATAAGTGGGAAACAGTCTGGAAAACATAATGCAGTTTATTAGCAGATGGAGAGATTAAGCAAATTTGGATCAATCTAAGCCCTGACTGAAAATGTGCTAAAGGATATTATTACTGGTAAAGAATATTACTAATGATAAATAATAATTATATTATTAAGGATACTATTAAAGTAGACATATTGGTAAAGGAAGAGGATAAGGATATGCATATATCCCTGTTCACACTAACCCAGGATAAAATAAGAGGAAAAAAGTATAAACGTAAATAGGAGGGGCATATCTACAATTACAAAAATATGGGTTTTTCAAGCAAATGATAATTTTTTGGGGACTCTGATGAAATTTCTATAGACCCTCTGAGACACAATCAGATTCCCAGTCACAGATCATTTGGGGCCTGAACAGCCGATCGGGTGGTTAGGAATGGACATATCTCTAATTTCTAAAAGTCAAAGGTAAAAATGTTAAAGACACAAAAGTTAGGGAGTCAAGTGAAATAATATTTAAAAATCCTAGAAACTCTTAGATAAATCAAGAGTATCTGGAATGTCCTGGAAAGGGACACTTGTCCCACATCTAGGAGATGCTTATCTCCTAGGGACACTTGTCTCACATCCAGCGATGCTTATCCCCAAGGACACTTGTCCCACATCCAGGGGAGGCAACCCAAGATTGTGCCACCTCTGGGGACATGTGTCCTCATCCTATGCTTCCCCTCCTCCTATAAATACTACCCCCTCTCCATTCCATCCATCTCCTCCAGCCTCCAAGTAGGGTCAAGTAGAAGAGAAGAAGAAGAGAAGAGAAGGAGTGCCCCTCCAAAGTTCTGCCGATAGGTAGGTTCTTTTAAGTTAGTTCCAAATCCGTAGTGAGTGAAAGTGCTACTTTTCGTGTTCATCTAATCCTTCGCTACGTCGAAACGTCGTCGGTTCATTTTCTCGGAATCTCCCGTTACCCCGAAGTGCTGCCGATTTGATTTCTCGAAATCTCTCGCGACATTGAAATACTGCTAATTCGTCTTCTCGAAATCCCTCTCTATGTTGTTTGTTCACTCAAACCCCTTCTCTATGACGGGACTTTATCGGTATGTTTTCTCGAAACCCTTCTTTTATATCGAACTCTGTCGGTTGTTTTTTCTCGGGATTTCCATCCACGCTGGAATGCCGTCCGTTTGATTTCTCAAGCTCCCTCTCTATGCCAGAATGCTGTCCATTTGATTTCTCAAGATCCCTCTCTACGCCAGAATGTTGTCCATTTGATTTTTGAAGATCGCTCTCTCTATGCCAGAATGATGTCGTCTGATTTCTCAAGATCCCTCTATATGCTGAAATACTGTCGATTTAGTTTTTCATCTGGAATGCCGCTACTTTAATTCTAAGAATTCACATTATGCTAAAATATATTACCAGACTATTTCTTTTTTTTTTCTTGGACTTTGAGTTGTCAGCTTGCTACATTGAAATGAACACAAAAGTAGAATTTATGCCGGTTAGGGGGCTATGGTCTAGTCCTCGGGAAGATTTCGAATACTCTTAGTGTCCAGTGGTACCATTTGGAGAGTAATGACTTGGTGCTTGGCATACACCATAATGAAGTGTTTATAGTATCTGACTAACAATTCAAAATTCATGAAATTGATTGTTATGGAAGTGTTTAGTGGTAAACTTGAATTTCATCTCGACTAAAGCAGTGATCGTGTTCTTTATTCAATTTACTTCTTTACATATTTTACACTTTGAGATCTGAAATTAGTAGTGTTAATTCTTTTATACTGTGATACGTGAACTCTTGCATTATTCTAAATCCTCATTTTCTCGTTATGCTATTTTAAATCTTCCTCTGTCTTGCATATTGCTAGTGATTGAAATTAACTTAAAGGAATCTACTGGGCAAGTTTTGCTCATCCTATCTTTTCAACATTTTTCAGGTGACAATCAAGTTTGAACATAGCGGGTAGAGCTGTGCGCCGAGAAACTCCCTTCTTATTGTAATAGAGTTAGATAGGCAGATCATGTTTACTACATCTTAGATGTCCTAATGAGTTTTGTTTAAATAGTTTTTCATGTATCTCGAGACTCTCAGGCATTAAGCCAACTTATATATTGTAATAAATGTTTCGTTAGTTATCATTTTAATCTATTACGTCTCGATATTTCCGCTGCTATTGGGACGTGACATTGGCGGAGGGTCCAGCGCTCCTTCCATAGAGGCCCCAGCTGTGGCCATCTCGGGGGTCAGCGTGGAGGCGAGCATCTGCTCGGAGGCGTGCATCTACTCGGGGGCTGACTCAACCTCTGTTGTTGCGGTGCTCAATGCCCTCTTTATAGCCATCTCCTCCTTGTTGCCCCCAACGGGGCCCAAGGGCTCCAGCGCCCTTACATGCTCCTCGGAGGGGCCCCCATCCCAGGGATCGATGATGACGACCTTGTCTTTGCCACCGAGCCCCAGCTCGGAGAGCATTCCCTCGACTGTCAAGGGCCCCATCACGACTGGGGCCCTCGGTCTCTCCGGCTGGGCGGCCTTCACCAACTTCCTCTTCTTGCGAAGTTGAAGTTGGGGTGCAGCGTCCTCTGCTTCCTCCTCCTCGGCCTCTACTCTCGGGGCCCGCGCCGCCTTTTTGGGTGCTGTCGTCTCCTTCCGGAGACTGATGCGTAGAGGCCTCTACTCCGCAGACCATCCACCGAGGATGGCCTAACCGGTCCCCACTGTAGCTGCTGGTGCGTTTTCATCCAGATACGTCAGGTATGACCTGATGATGCTTTGTTCAGTGTATGTGGCCATATCCATCTGCAGAAAAAGACGAAAGGGTCGGAAGCTGATCCCTTAGCAAGACGAGAGCCAAAGTGTTCGGCAGTGTCCACCAACACTGTAGACAACACCATTGACGCCTTTACGGCGTCATAGATCAGGAGGGGCGCGACGTCCCTTTTCAAGGGCTCGCACACCCGACTAGGGAATCCCCACTAGGGATCTCCGGCCCCCTTCCTTCGTCTGATGAAGAAGACACGCCCCATCCATCCTTTGTTGTTTGAAAGGCGCCCGGAGAAATGGATTTGCATCCTTTTCGTTCGATGCTTTGTGTACATAATCGAGTTCTCGGATTGAGGTGAGGACGTGAGGCTGAAATAGTTCTAGAACAGGTTTGCTGTGGCTTGGATCCCCTTCTTCCGACACATAATGCAGAAGACGTAGATCGTCCCCCATGAATTCGGCATAAGCTAGATGGGCGCTATTTTCCACGTGCTCAACAAATCTCTCGCCACTTCCGTCAGCGGCAGTCCGAATCCTGCCTCCAGGATGTCCAACGAAAGCGTGAATCACCCTGGCTTGTCCAGCAAGTAGGTCTGATCATCGCGGACTAGGATGGTGTCGTACTCCTCCCCGATGTGATATCACTTCTGGAGGCCCTCGAAGCACCAGTACTTTGGCCCCTTTGTGGCCACCGGCGCTGCTCTGCTCGCTCCGGCTGCTGCAACCGCCTTGACCTCATGCTGTGCCATTGCTGCTCGCTGGTGATGAAGAAGATTGAGTGGAGAAAATGCAGGGAGCGAGGAATTAGGATAGGAGAAGGGGAGTAGAGTTTTCGAAGCAGAAAGGCGTGGGGAGCTCATCGCCCCTCTCCCTTTCCTTATAAAGAAGGGAGGTGCGAAATTCAATGAGGAAATTGGCGGTCTGCCCGCTCCAACGCCTTGTTAAAACAGGCCGTTCTAGATCCCAGAAGTGCCACATCTCCTTTGTCATCATGAAATGGCTGCCCCGAAGAGAGCTCCAATGGTCTCACCTAGCGTCGTATGCATCATTACGGTCAGCATCGCATTTAATGCGAGGGTGATGTCGAGCAGACATCTCCCCTCTCAAGTACTCATGAACGCATCCGAGCAGACTTGACAGGGTGCGGGGCAAGTGTAGAAGCTATTCTCAGCCTCCTAGGCTCATACGCCCATTATGACCATTCAAGGCAGCAAAGCTTTGGTCATTTGGCCACGTGTCCTCGGGATCGGCCACTGGACCTCGAACACACTTCAGCCAAAGCAACGCCTAAGGGTCCTAAAGGTTATTTCCGCACACCGCACAGCTTGTTCGAGCAAGACTCGGTCTACCAAGCAAACCACAAGTCTCCTGCTCGAACCTTTCACAGTATATCATCTGAGGCGCCCAACACCGAACAGTGTCATCGAGCACCGGGCACCGCACAGCCTCGCCAACTTCTGAGCAGTCCCTTATGCGGCATTCTGTGGCCTGTGACCCTGGGAGGCCCTTCGCCTACCAAAAGATGTTAATATGATGGCGCGGCACGTACACCACGATCAGGTGCATTAGTGATGTGGAATACCAACAGGCGCCTCAAACGGACAACTCCACGCTTAGGGATTTCAACCGACGTGTCTGTTTCATCATCATTGAAGAAGATTGTGTCTGGACCTTTCGTGCCCCTCGTCTATAAAAGGCATAGGTAACCCTCATGCAAAGGTACGAGACTTCGCTCATGCACACTCACTTACACGTGAATCCACACACCCGAAAACCTTCAATTCCAGCCTTCTTTGCAGTCTGACCTGACTTAGGCATCGGAAGGTTCCCCCTGTTCTTCAATCGGCCCCCCTGATACTTCTGTATTTTGCAGGCCTTCGTCTGCACCAGCGACAGCTCATTCCCTTCTTCTCTCTGTCATTGGAGGCACGTTCGGCCCACAGTCAAATAGGAAACTACGTCCACAGCTGACATATGTTTATGTGTCAACAATTTATATCAGCCGCTGACAAACATTAGTCGACGATAGATTTGTCAACAATTTATAACTACTGATATACATGCTATTTCCTGTAATGTATCATCAATTTAGAGCAACATGAGTCCTAAATAATTAAGGCCAATGATTCCATCATGTAGATGGTTTTGTTGATATCATCTAGAACGAACATAAGATCCTACACAATTTACTAGATTCGTTTGAAAGGAATTATTGCCATGCTGATGAAAGTCCTCATACCATGCTCTTTAATGTATTAATATATTCTTTGAAGATTTCACTTCTTCCATAAAATTCACATAATTAACGCTCTTGGTTTCACGGCCATAGACCTGCTTTAGATTAATGAGAACCCTCAAGAGGTATTTTTTCCACTTCTTAATATCTTTCCCTCGACTACTTTAATAAAGAAGCATATTATGCAACAAATGACATCAGTTACATAGTCACAAGTTTAACATACGTCTCTAAATTTCTAGAAATTGATTTTTTTTCCCCTCAAATACACTAGTCACAAACTTAAAATGCTACTTTCTTCTTAAGCCACATAATATGTGTAGGATCTTGATCGGGGTGTGTACCTCATCGTTGCGGAATCTCATAGGATCAAGAAGAAGGCTACAAGAGTCTTCTTCATTGTTTCCTCGCTCCAAACGTCTTCGGGATTCGGTGGTGATGTCCCGTGCGAGAAGTCTTTCACAAGGTTGAGAGAGAGAGTAACTTGCGCAGGTCTTTTCTCAAATGGGAGAGCCCCCATTTTTCTCATGCCCATGGAGAGGAGGAAGAGTCCTGGGGACTCAAGGAGACAACCGCCCATGCGGTTGCTCTCCATCCCAAAGGTTACCAAAGCAACCTTTGGTTGCCCCACATGGGCAACCACCGATGGGAGCCTCATTGGTTAATGGAACGACTCGACCTCCCGGACCCGCGAAAGTCGTGCCGCCACCCACGGATCCGAAGACTCGGAAGGGTTAGAATTTAGTCTAGTGAGATAAGCAATGAATTCAATAACTATAACAATAAAGTTCGTACATTAATAAAGAAAATATGTACAACATGTCCCAAATAAAAGTACAGGTACCGAAAGTAGGTGCAGTCCTTAAGGGGCATACCCCGAGGACTTGCAAAAAGGCCACTCTCAACTCACGGTACAAAGAGAACTCATGCTCACAACTCACACTGCTGGCAACACATGGCGTACAAACTGCCACCACGACCGTCTGGCAACGAACTCCTGCGACAACGAGTCCCTACCCGAAGAGAGTAGGGGGGTGAGCCTCGCGAACAAGGCTCAGTAGGGATAACCAGTCCCTTACCAGCCAGAGCAGCAAGAACTCCAACAAAAGTAGAAGCAAACTACTCTACAAAGTAGTAAAGCGGGAAACACCTATTGCAGAGTACTACAGAGCAGCGGAACAGAGAAACGCCTCGACCACAACCCAGGTCAGGCTAAAGACAACTCCCGCAGAACCAGCGGAGTCAAACACAATGAGGAAGCGAACACCTCGGCCTACACCTGCCAAGACAACGAAGCTCACGAAACATCGGAGCAACCACGTGAGACCAGAGTCTCACGACACAAGCACCAACATCCCAGACCTCCACGAGGTCGAGAAGGAAACAACTAGGTGTCACCACGAGAGACATCAAGCAACCACGTGAGAAGCACCGTCTCACCACAGGCACGGCCACCTCGGACCTCCACAAGGTCGAGGGCCCACAAGCAGAACCACCCTGCACCTCAAACACGCCACGAGGTAAGGGAACTACACACTTCAGTGCCACCATGGATGACACCAAGGAACAGTTACCGAAATAGCAGTTGGGTGCTTGCACAAGGCACCCCGAGAGAACCCACAGAGCGGAAACCACTAAACACGGCCCACGAGGCCAAACCAACCAAGCCCACGGAACTAGACACGGCTAGGCTACAACCACCGTACAGGCTAGGGTGACGAGAAACCCAATCTCAGAAAGAGCATGAGAAACACCGTCACGCAAGAGCACACAAGCCACCGCCACAGGCAGCTAAGAGGAGGATGTTGAGCAACTACCCCTAAGAAATTTAGAGATTTTCTTAATATTTATTAACAATATTTTTTCTATGACAAATCTTTAAATATATATGTTTTTCAAAATAGATATACCACAAAATTCTATACAGATAAAATACATGAACACTCAAAGTTTCTAAGGCCACAGACTACTTCTATAGCCTACTGAATCCGACTGATGCTGTAAGGCCCTCGAATTTTGTCCTTATTATTTTATTGTGTGCAATTTTATGCTTGTGTATGTATATGCATTATCGTGTAAGTATTATGTATACATTATCTTGGTGTACTTATGAATGTATGTATATACTTAGTTGTATATATATATCGGTTGATTTCGTGACATAGTGAGTGTGTGCATTACACCCTATGTATTGCATGCATGAACTTAGGAGAAATTAGGGTTTTGCATGGTTTTGGGTTCTGGCCGAAGGGTTAGTCGACGTCAACATGAATGGACGTTCACTTATTGTTAACGTCCATATAGGTGGACGTCGATTATTAAGTCGACGGCCATATCGGTGGACGTCTATGTCCTGACAGACCATTCTGCAGCAGCATGGTGTGCCATGCCTTTGATTGGGGATGCCAACCACCCCAACGGCTACCCCGACCTTCCCACCGACCTCTGCGTGGGTGAGAGGTTCTCCTCTCTAAAATGGCCCTTGTGACAACCCCCCCCAAAGAGCTCTCTTGGCTCTTTGCAAAGAGATAAGAGAAAACCCTAGTGAGCTGTGAGAAAACATGGAGTTTGGAGGCTTTGATCCGGCGATCCAAGGCTTCATCTGGAGATCTACTTCGACAAGGAGGGAGACAACACATCCGGCTACACATCCCAGACCCTGGATTGCAGAGGGGAGCATCATAGAGGCCGGAGTGGAGACATCTTGGAGGCTTCTTGGGACTGCCCAAGGAGAGCTTCTCCAACCATTTTGATCCCTTTAGAAGTTTTTCCAAAGGCAAGTAACCCTTTCACCTTGTCCATGTATGTGTCTAGGAGGTTTCTATCATTTTTATGGATTTTCCTCGTGTCCTGGATCCCCTACATTCACCATTCTTTAGAGCTCGGACTGTGTTTTTACACAGGTCCGAACTTGACGGCAAGATCTATTGCCGTTGATATCTTGAGTCGGCGGCCAACGATGTTGCCGCCAATTCTTGTAAACGTCCATAGTATGCCGTTGAGTTCTTCTTGACAGAACAGTGAACTGTTCTGCCCTATATCTTTAATTTCCAGATTTCTACGCATGAGGATATAATGTAAATTTTATATGTTATGTAAAATAGATAATGTGATGTGTGTGGAATTTCCTGTATTTTTCTGTAAATGGCATAATTTATTAGAATTATTGAAAAGCATGTGTAGGAAAGAGGTTATGCATGTTAAATTTTGTTCCCATGATTTCTGAGGAATTAAATGCTGTAGAATTTTATGAACCATGTTTGTAGGTATCAGTCCATGCCCTGCAAATTTGGGAACTTTCCCATATTCATGTGAATTTTTATAATTCCTACAATGAGAAATAGAAAGCATGTGTAGACCTTGTGAAAATTTTAGTAAATCGTGTGTTGGGAAATAAAATTGGGAAAAATTTCTTGTGCCAATATGTATGTGTGGTTCATGACTGTGCATGATCAAATCTGAAATCCATGTCATGTTCTATGTTGACTTAGTTATGAATGGTATGAAACTGAATGTTTTAATTTCTATAAATGCATGTGAATTCAGAAAAATGTGAAAATTTGTATGTGTGTTCCTATACCGAAAACAGTATGTGGTTAAATTTTCAGGAAAATTTGATGACAGTAGCCTACACTATGAGATTTCCATGTGAAAATGAGTTATAATACATGTACCATGATTAAGGTTAAATGATGTGCGTTCCAATTAATCCGTGGGGGCTACTAAATGCTTGATTTCTGTTATTAGTGGCATCATGCTAGGGAAGAACAGAACCATGTGCATAAACAAGAAAGTGTGAATATCATATGTAAAACGTGTGTTAATCGGAATGTGTAATGTGTAAAATGTGCCGTGTGTGACACTGCTTCCATAGAGGGCTGTGGAACTGTATCATGGAAAGGTCCCCATGAGAAGGTTCAATGTGTTAAGATATCCTAAGGGCATTAGGATGAAATCTTGGAGGTGGACAAGTACCACTGGTTAGGGTGGAGACGTGTTCTCCCGGTCTGCGCAGTGCCAAGAGTCATCACTGTATTGCCTAGGTGATGTGCTATGTGTTATGTGTATGTGATGTGTCCTTCTAGTGGTGGTTTGGACCATGTGTCACGGCAAATAAATTGTGAAATGAGAATGTGAACATGTGTAAAATGTGTATATGTGAACATGTGAATGTGAAATGTGAAATCATGTGAACTATTTATGTTAGAATGTGAACATGTGTACATGTGAAATGTTTGAAAAATGAACCATGTGAAATATGGGAATGTGTGACCATGTGAAGTGAATGTGTTAGAGTATGAGACGATAGTTCATGCTATGATATTTCTAATTCCATGTAAATTGCCATCATGTTATAGTCAAATTGGAAGTGTAGTTTTCATGTGATTAAATGAGTAGAAAGCATGTGATAGGAAGTGTTATGTGAAACATCTTAAACCATGTACCATGTGTTTTGACTTTGTAGAAATACCATGATAGGTTGTCTCTTATTGATGTTCAAGTATGCTGTATGATTGCCTTGCAAATTGAAATAGTAGAACCTACTATGATGTATGCATGAATGATGTGTATGGAGTTGCTTGCTGAGTCTTTTAGACTCACTCCTTGCTTCGGCGTACAGGTTTAGTTGGTGACACACTTTTGGAAGAGACGTGGAGAGAGACTCCGAGCGTGGAGAGTAGCTTGTGGAGTTGACGTTGTGTCCCTTTTTGTTTCATAGTATGTAAATTGTAGCTTGTATTAGAGTATCATTTATGTAATTGTGGACAAATTATGTATTAAATGTGGAACTTTAATTTTGTGGACAATGTAGTTTGGTTTAATTTCAATTGTGAAAGTTTAGTCCTTTAATTGCTATATGGATCATGTATGAGAAATGTGGATGATGAAATGTGATGACAGTTAGTCCTTTACTTCCGCGACTCTGTGTCTATATTTGTGTATATCTCAATCATGTGATAGTGTTTGGGTAAATGTCCCACTGTGATAACCTTTACTATACCGACGTGGGTTGGTATAACCGTACCGGTATAATGAGGGTCGTCACAGATGCCTTTGACTGCAAAATCTGACTCCTTTAGATACTCAGTCAAAAGTCTTGAAAATCTTCTAAGTCCACAACTTTGC